>PVJS01003801.1:0-73150 GCA_004027185.1 Glis glis | reverse complement strand
GGGTCTCACTAAGTTGCGGAGGCCCTCACTAAGTAGCTGAGGCTGGCTGTGAACCCGGATCCTCCTGTCTCAGCCACCCAAGTACTGGGATTACAAGTGTGTGCCACCACACCTGTCTTAAATTTTTTTTTTTTTTTTTTGCGGTACCGGGGATTGAACCCAGGGGCGTTCTACCTCCGCGCTACGTCCCCGGCCCTATTTTTTTTTATACTTTATTTTGAAACTGGGTCTCACGAAGTTGCGGAGGGCCTCACTAGGTAGAGAGAGAGAGAGAGAGAGAGACAGGGAGAGAGAGAGAGAGAGAGCTCCCACCCGTGCGCGCGTGCGCAAGCTGAGGCTGGCCGCGAACCCGGATCCTCCGGTCTCCGCCTTCCAAAGTACTGGAATTACAAGCGTGCGCCACCACACCCGGCTTAAATTGTTTTTTTATGTTCACAAAAATAGTAAATGATAATTATAGAAAACACAAATTATACAGAAAGGTTTCAAAAAAGACATTATTTTATGTTGTGTGAATTTCACTTCAAATAAAAAGAGAAGAAAGGGCCAGGCATGGTGGCACACGTTTATAATCCCAGTACTTTGGGAAGCAGAGACCGGAGGATCCGGGTTCGTGGCCAGCCTCAGCTCTCTCTCTCTCTCTCTCTCTCTATCTCTCTCTCCCTGTCTCTCTCTTTCTACTTAGTGAGGCCCTCCGCAACTTCGTGAGTCCCGGTTTCAAAATAAAGGATAAAAAATAGGGCCGGGGGCGTAGCGCGGAGGTAGAACGCCCCTGGGTTCAATCCCCGGTACCGCAAAAAAAAAAAAAAAAAAAAAAGAGAAGGAAAATATCTTCAAGTCCCACATTCCAGTCATTATTTTGATGATTTCTCTGTCTTCACATAAACAAGAAAACTGTAAAACATAAAAGTAGACATGATTTTATATCGTTGGGATCATTTTATGTCTGCTATTTAGCAATGCCTTAGCACGTCTTCGGAGTCTTTCCTCCAGATAGACACACAGATATATAATCTTTTCCAAAGGCTATATTGTTTTCTATGTTAAAAATGTACCATAATATGAAGATAACCATTTCGATTCTAAATTTTTTATTATTTTAATCATGGTTGTGTCAGATATTCTTGTACATACATTTTGTGAACTTGATTGCTTTTCTCCTTAGGATAAATTCCTAGGCATAAAAATATGAAGTCATAGAAAATGACTGCCCTCCAGAAAGGCTGTGCCTCTTTTTCTAAAACCAAGTTAACTGTGTATTGTTAATTTTTTTCTTTTTGACTGCTGGACAACAAACCGTATTTTGTTTTAATTTGCACTGTGTTGATTCTTACTAAAGTTTGCTTATTGGCCTATTTTTTTCTTCTGCCATTTTCTCTCTTGTTGTGAATTAACATCTTTGAGTTGTCTTCCTGGGTTTTCTTTTGCTATGACAAAATACCTGAGACTGGGAAATTTATAAAGAATAAAGGTTTATTTGTCTCACATTTCTGGAGGTGGGGATTCCAAGAGCGTGGTACTAGGATCTCCTTTGCCTCTGATGATGACTTTTTGGCTGCGTTATATGGTGGCAAAGCTTATCACATGGTGAGACAGAACAAATTTGCTAGCTTAGGTCTCTTCCTCTTCTTACAAAGCCACCAGTGCCATAATGGGGTCCTACCTTGATGGCCTTATCTAGTTCCAATTACTTACGGAAGGCCCCACCTACAAACATGTCTGAATGTTTGAGTCTTTATCAGTTTAATGGGAATTGTTTCATAAAAGCATGTAACCATCTACAAGTTCCTAGAAGTAAATAGAGTTGCTACACATATTTGTATCAAATGTAATTGTATCATGATTAAGTAGAACAGTATAACATGGGTTCATGGCTCATTTTCTTGTTTTTTAAGAAAATTACTTCTATATGCTATCCTTCACAGGAGATTTTATGAAGGAATTGAATACAAGTTGCTTGAGATAAGGAGAGAGGTTTTTAATGACTGCTTAAAAGTGAGGAAGATTGTTAGGAGCCAGGTCATGATCTACCAACTTGAGAGGATAAACTTGCTTTATAGGAAACTAAGGGCTCTTCCATGATTAGCCTGTGAAGAATTCTTAGAAGAGGGAATAACTGCCAATGTGCAGACTGCCAATTGCCAAAGACCTCCTTTTTTAGAACTAAGAGAATATTAGCTTATACTACATATCCTTCCTTGTCTGGGAAACCTCTAACCAAGCATCTCTCCAACTCCAGTAACTTCCGTTTCAGATGAAAAATACAGGGTGGGCCGGGCGTGGTGGCGCACGCTTGTAATCCCAGTATTTTGGGAGGTGGAGACTGGAGGATCTGGGATCCGGGTTTGCGGCCAGCCTCAGCTCTCTCACTCTCTCTCCCTGTCTCTTTCTCTCTCTCTCTTTCTCTCTCTCTCTCTCTCCTTAGTGAGGCCCTCCACAACTTCGTGAGACCCGGTTTCAAAATAAAGTATAAAAAATAGGGCCGGGGGTGTAGCGCGGAGGTAGAACACCCCTGCGTTCAATCCTCGTACCGTAAAAAAAAAAAAAGAAAAATACAGGGTGAAAAAGAGATACTAGTGCAGTTTCATGACAGCTGCAACTTTGATATTTTGCCTAGTATTTTATACATTAGACTTAGCACTGTATAGTGAAACGTCAGTAAATTATACCCTGAAAATGGGAGTTTATAAAATTTGACCAGGCCAAATTGAAACTACTAAAAACACATTCTTTCACTGTTATGTTAATTCAGTTTTTAAAAATCTAAGTTTTTCTAGGTGTGGTAGTGATGCCTATAATCCCAGTACTTGGGAGGCTAAGACAGGAGGATCTCAGGTTTGAGGCCAATGCACCATAACTTATTGAGACCCTGTTTGAAAATTTAAAAAATAAATAAAATAGAGCTGGGGTGTAGCTCAGAGTTAGAATGCTCCTGGGTTCAATCCCCAGTATGCTCCCCCCACACCTAAATTTTTCTTCCGGTTTGAATTAATTTGATTTTAGTCTCGACTAGGTGATCAGAGGTAAATGAAGTGCCCTTTTCACTTGTAAAATGACAGGAAACATTTGCCACCAGAGGGAGATAGAAGGAAAATTGGATTCCATTTTCGTCTCAAATTTGTTTTGTATAAAAATTTTTGCCTCTGTTTAGTAAAAGAAATTATGAAGATAATCCATACTCTTGGGTAGAGAATTACATCAATAAAGGGTATAAACTGAAAAATTTTTGCACCCCTCTTTCACCTTCATTTTTATTCTCTAGGGGTAGTCACTATTAATAGGTTCTTGTATATCCTTCAGGAAATTTCCAGTCAGTGGGTATGATCACATTTGTGTCTCCCCCTCTCCTCTTTTAAAAAGACCAACAGATCATCCCATATGCCCTTTTACAACTTGCATTTTTTTGTATTCCATTCAGTGAATATTTGATAATTTATATTAGGTTGGTATTTCATGTCCCTTCTATTTTCCCACCTAATTTTCTAATCAATTACACATGAAACTGAGGGGACTTTCTTGGATTTATGCTCATGAAGTGATAGAACAGATGCAAAAGGCCTTTCATGTATGCATAAAGTACAACAAGAATACTGGCTTTTATTATGTTTTATTCAGATGTAAATTGTCTTTTGTATTTTTCTGCCTCAAGTTAGGAAACCTGTAGATTTTTTGGGCAGTGATTTGGCTTTCAGCTTTTTGGTTTTCATTTTTGCTGGTATAGGCAATGTTTAATGAAAAACTTTGAGCACATATTTTTGCATACTTGTGTGAGCAAAGTGAAAAGATGTACATTTTCAAACTTGGTGTGTATTGCAAATTGCCTTCTTAGAAGGTTTATGCTAATTTTCACATTTCCATTAGTCAGCTATGAGTACTTCTTTCCCCACACCCTTGACAATACTGTGAATTGTCACACTTTTTGATACTTACTGGTCTGATTTGTGTTTTTTAAAGTATGGCTGAAGTTGAGTCCATTTTTAATACTTTTGTTATGGCATACTTGTTCTTATCCTTTCCTCATTTTTGTTTATTTTTTATTTTTTTATTTTATTTATTTTATTTTATTTTTTTGCGGTACCGGGGATTGAACGCAGGGGCGTTCTACCTCTGCGCTACGCCCCCGGCCCTATTTTTTATACTTTATTTTGAAACCCGGTCTCACGAAGTTGTGGAGGGCCTCACTAAGGAGAGAGAGAGAGACAGAGACAGAGAGACAGAGAGACAGAGACAGAGAGAGACAGAGAGACAAAGAGAGAGTGAGAGAGAGAGACAAGGAGAGAGAGAGAGCGAGAGAGCTGAGGCTGGCCGCGAACCTGGATCCTCCAGAATCTGCCTCCCAAAGTACTGGGATTACAAGCGTGCGCCACCACGCCCGGCTTTTCCTCTTTTTTAAAAATTAGTTTGTTCATTTTTTTTCTGTTGAGTTACATTTAAGGCTATTAGACCTTATAATATTAAGTTTTCATTTGTTAGTATTTTGTGATATTTTTGACATATGGAGTTTTATATTTTTATGTAGTCAAAATTTTAGTCTTTTCCTTATTGGATTCTAGGATGAAAATTCACCTTAAAAAAAAAAAAACATAGCTGGGCATGGTGGCTCACACCTGTAATCCTAGTACTTGGGAGACTGGGACAGGAGGATCATAGGTTCAAGGCCAGCCTCAGCAACTTAGTGAAACCTCAGCAACTTGGTGAAACTGCTTCAAAATTCAAAATAAAAAAGGACTGGAGCTGTAGCTCAGAGGTAGAACACCTCTGTATTCAATCCCAATACCCCCCCCAAATCATGTAGTTCCTTTTTTTTTGAGGTACTGGGGATTGCACCCAGGGGCATTCTACCTCCGAGCTACACCCCCAGCCCTATTTTTTAATTCTCTATTTTGAAACAGGGTCTCACTAAGTTCCAGAGGCCTAAGTAGCCGAGGCTGGCCGGGAACCTGCAATCCTCCTGTCTTAGCCTCCCAAGTACTGGGATTACAAGCGTGCGCCACCACGCGCAGCTATGTAGTTCCTTATATTTGGCAGGGGCAGGAGCATTTATACTTTTCTCAAGATTGTCACTATTCTTACTGTAAACACAGGCATGTGGTAGGAGGAAGGAGTGTGCTTGGTGGGTAGACACCCACTGACCTCAATCTCTGTTTACCTCCCAAGGTATGATCCCAAGTAGATTCCCAAGAAACTAATTTTTGAGGCATAGAGTTAGATCTTCCTAGCACCTCTGATATAATTTTTAGTAATCTAAGTATAGAATTGTTTCTAGTTTTCTGTTCTGTTCAATAGTTTTATAATGCATTTTCTTATATATATATATATAAAACTGTTTTATATGTTATATTTTAGTCTGTGTCCTACATTTTTCATAATTAAGGAAGCAATCAAGAGTGAAACAAACATTATATAACCCAGGGTAGCTAATGTTCTTCTCGATTCTGTGATGAGATTATGAGCATTATCTTTGATTCTAAAGAATTTAGTCTTTTAGAAATAGGAATCTTATAAAATCACAGAAACTGGGAGTGACTAAGTTGGTTCAATATTTGGTTAAGTTCCCTGAAGATTGTTTTCTTTTAAGCTGAATGATCTTTTATATCAGTTATGAAAAGCCTCTCTTCAGAAAGATTGGTTTTATTGACAATTCTTTATGTTCTTTATTGTTTATAAGCCTGAAAGCATTTCTAATATCATACTTCAAGAACTCTGTGGCCTATTTTGACTCATAAAAATCATATTTTTGTTTTAATACTTTAGGTGTGTACATCCCGATTCTGGTTTAATTATCGACATGTTGCAAATACTCTTTCTGTTTATAGAAGTGTCAAGAGGCTAGGTATTCCTGACAGGTAAGAAATCTTGATGAAGTTTAATTTTGAACCTCAGTGAAGATGACCTTTACATAACTGTTCCTATATTTGTGATTTTTTTTGTTTCTTTTGAAAGACATGGAGAAACCTTATTTGAAGTTTTTGTTGTTGTTAGAGCATACCACTATGTAAAAAGTGGATGTTACTTAAAACCGTAATGGCAAGTTATATAAAAGAACAATCAAAGCGCCCGGTGTGCTGGCGCACGCTTGTAATCCCAGTACTTGGGAGGCGGAGACCGGAGGATCTGGGTTCGCGGCCAGCCTCAGCTACTTAGTGAGGCCCTACGCAACTTTGTGGGACTCGGTTTCAAAATAAAGGATAAAAAATAGGGCCGGGGGTGTAGCACGGAGGTAGAATGCCCCTGGGTTCCATCCCCGGTACCGCAAAAAAAAAAAAAAGAACAATCAAATACTAAGGTAAAAAGATTTGATAACATGTAATCATTTAGAGTTACTTATTTTTTAAAGCCTTAGGGGTTTTTTTTTTTTGAGGTACTGGGGATTGAACCCAGGGGCATTCTACCTCGGAGCTACACCCCCGGCCCTATTTTTTATTCTTTATTTTGAAACAGGGTCTCACTAAGTTGCCGAGGGCCTCACTAAATAGCTGAGGCTGACCGCGAACCCGGATCCTCCAGTCTCAGCCTCCCAAGTACTGGGATTACAAGCGTGTGCCACCACGCCCGGCTTAAAGCCTTAAGGTTTTTAATTGCAGACAGCAGAGAGCAGTTCTTACTGATTCAAACAGAAAAGGGACTTATTGAAAGCATATTGATTAGTTAAATTCCTGGGAAGGCTGTGGCCTTCAATAGTCAGGAATAAGGAAGACTAGATGCAGAAAAGACGTAGCTAAAAATCTTGCCATATAACCAGTCTGGTGACAAATAACACTGTATAATGCAGAGGCTAGGCTAGACTCAGCTACTATGTAGCTGCCACTGTTGCCTTTGGAAACTTCATGTTGCTCCTGCCTCCTGCTGCCCAAATCCAACATCAGTGTCCCAGCTTACTGTGACTGACCAGCTCTTCCAGGGTCTTTGGTGGGAATGTCATATCTGCAGAGTCGAGGTTAAGTGTCCATGTCTATGCTTCAGGGTAACTGGCAGAATGAGGTGGAGACACTGTTAATTTTAAATAGTGAAACAGGTTCTGCCTTCTCTAAAGATGAATAAAGTGGGAAATCTTCTACTTTAAGGAGGGTGTTCAGGTACTAGGCAACACCCCTACACCTCCTCTCAGATCATGTCCTCTCCATTTGGCTTATATATGCTAGATTTTTTTTTTATTTTGTTTTTGTTTTTGTTTTGCTACTACCAAAGCAGTGATAACAAGAAACTACAGGCAAATCAGTGATTTAGGTTTGATTTACGTGGTACTTGTAAGGTCGTGTAGGAAGAGCTCGTAGTGAGATACAGGTTTGAAATTTGGCTTTTGTGGTTATTTTGGTTAAGTCACTTCATAGTAAACCTGCTTCCTCATCTTTCACATGGTACTAATAGTAGCTTCTTTGCAGGATTCAAGTTTTTGCAGTAAAAACAAATAGAGATATGAATAAAGTGGTGCAGGAGCAGAAAGGAAGCTGTGGATGACTCAGGAAACAAAGCTATATCATATTCTGTGTACATAGATCGCTTTAGCCTGAGAAACTAACAGTTGATAAGTTTAATTTCTGTATTTCATCTGGAAACAAGACAACTAGATAATATTAGTGTTTTAAAATTATATTAAATTAAGCCTAAGAAGGCAGCTGATTTGTCATATCAAGTGTACAGGTATAATTCTTAGCATTTGCCAGTAGGATCTTCTTACAGGTCTATATGGTTAGTCCTTTGGTTTTCAAGTGCTGTTGCTTCTCTGCCCTATGTAATCTTCCAGAGAATCATGATGCATGATTTGGCAATAGTTTTTACTTGGTAAATAAATCTTCAGCTGTTTTCTGAATTAACAAATAGGATACATTTCAATCATTTAGGATTCGGAGGTTCTTTTTAGAAATAGAATATAGCAATTTCATATGTTATGTTTAGTAGTTTTATCCCTAGGCGTCTAAAGAATTTTCTTTAAAGGCTTATTTCTGTTTCAGATGATTGCTTGTCTGTATTTCTGTTTATAAAATCTTTGTTCTGGAGGTGAATTGTGGATTTAAAGAGTTGGTGATTTGAGCTATTTATTATTTAACGAATAGAAGTCAATAGAAACGATTCTATTTTGCTTTTAGCCTATTCTGGTAAATGTTCCTGTTATTGGTGATTTTTATCATTTAACCCCTATCTGGAATTGAAAATGAAAATACAATTATAGTAAACTATAGTCAGAAAGTCACAAATTATTATAAAATAACAAGTTTGAAAATGTAAAATCATTAAGGACAGTTTTCAAATTTGAATTTCAAAAGACATGTTGAATTTATACCTTATGGAACATTTTCAAGTTAAATCAGTATTATCATAACTTCTGTCCTAATCCTGAGGGAAATCATGAGTCACTGCATTTAATAAAAATTACGGGTAGTATTCTGTTTGTTTGTTTGCTTGCTTGCTTTTTTTGAGGGGGTGGGGTGGGTACTGGAGGCTGAACCCAGGGCATTAACTCTTAACTACACCTGCAACTCTTTTTAATTTTTAATTTTGAAATGGGGTTTCTCTAAGTTGCTAAGGATTTCACTAAGTTGCTGAGGCTGACCTTGAACCTCCCATCCTCCTATTGCAGCCCAAGTGCTGGGATTACAGGAATGTGCCACTGTGCCCAGGTTGTTTGCTTGTTTTTAAGGGAGCATTTTATCTTTCTTAAGATGCAAAGTATTTGCATTTAGATTTACCATATGCTTCAATTAAGAAATTAGTTTATTTCATAAATAATTTACTAAAATACATGACATAGATATTTGTCATTTGTTTTGGGAGTTTGTACCAATTTTGCAGGTCCTGTTTGAAAGGCCACAATTAGTTTTATCCCTACTTGTGTTCTTTTCTTTCTGGTCCTGTTTGTATTTCACACATTCTTGCTTGCTGAGTTATTCCCCATTCCTGAATGATTATCTGTATTTCCAGTTCACTGCTACCCCAGCCTGGTTTTGATGCTGAACCACCATAGTATATATTAAAAATATAAACTTCTCAGCCCCACCAGGAGATTTAGGAGATTCTAATTCATTAAATTTTAAGTGAGACCAATACATAACCTTTATGTTTGGTTCTGATGTGCAACTAAATTTGGGGAGCACACCTTTAATTCTGCCGAATTTACTTTACTCAGATACAATTTCTGACCCTTAAAAAAGCATATCCTTGAGCCAGGCGTGGTGGTGCATACCTGTAATCCCAGTACTTGGGAGGCTGAGACAGGAGGATAGCAGGTTTGCGGCCAAGCTTAGCAACTTAGTGAGGCTCTGTTTCAAAGTAAAACAATAAAAAATAAAATAGAGCTGGGGGTGTAGCTCAGAGGTAGTATGCCTCTGGGTTCAATCCCAGGTATTGCAAAAAAAAAAAAAAAGGATATCCTGACTCCCTTATTTACCTCTATAGTGTCTCTTGTATTACTTTTATTATAACACAATTCTCCTAAGTATAGTATGTCCTGAAGGGAACAACCCCCACCCCCTGCCCCTCACAGTGCTAGAGATGGATAAAACCCTGGGCCTTACATGTGCTAGGCAAGCTCCACTCGCAGTCCTGAAGGGTTGCATTTTATTTTACTTTTTCCTTCAGTATCTGCCATAGTGCCTAGCACGTAGTAGGTGCTCAATAGGAGTTGGGTAAATAAATAAATGTGTAACTTGGAAATATTTTATCAGTTATACAAAGCAAACACAAACTTACTTTAAAAGCAAAAATATTTATATCCCCTAAACTGTATTAGTCTACTTTTCAGAAAATGCTAAGCTGATATTAAAGACATTCTAATAAATATATTGCTAGAATTTTATAATATTATTTGAAAATATTGACTTAGGGAAAAGAGATATTAGTGGATCTGTGGGAAGGTGAAAAGACTCCCCCCTTATAATATCCCCATAATTGCTTTCCAGTTTGACTGTTATCAATTTGGTACCTAAGTTCCACACAGAAGAGGTGTCTTGTACCCTATGTCCATACTTTTTCTGTAACCTTCCCAGTGCTTGGAGAGTCTATTTCTATTTGCCTGATTTTAGCTTCCTGAAATGTTTCACCATATTTAGGCAGTTTTCTGCCCTCAAAGAATTGTTTTGGATGAAATTCCTGTGTAGCTACCTCCAGTATTCTTAATATGATTAAAGTGAGAAAGAAAAAAGTCATGAAGCAGGGAATAGGTTCTAAAGTTTGTATGTGAAGCAAAAATCGAGGCAAAATACTTCTGAAAAAATTCTTAAATAGCATATAAATTACAGTATAGTATTGTCTTTCATCAAGTATGACACGATTATAGCCAGTTTTCCCTCCAGTGCTTGAACATATTACTGTTTTATTTTCTTTGAGCTCTGGGTATAGTGGTTTACTTATGAGTAGGAGCTGTGTTGTATGAAAAATACACATATCTTTAACATTAGAATTAAGATGCTAACGCTGTGAGAGGCACATGGGAATTGGGGCCGATTTAGGGAATATAGATTCACAGCTCCCACCTCATGTTTACTCTGGGAAATAAATGCATTTTAGTATTAGGTGAGATCTATTTCTCCCCCTCCCCTCCCCTCCTCCCTCCTCCCTCCCTCCTCCTCCTCCTCCTCCTCCTCCTCCTCCTCCTCCTTCTTCTCCTCCTCCTCCTCTTTCTTCTCTCTCTCTCTCTCTCTCTCTGAGATTTAAATTCATGGAGTAAAATGTGTATATATTTTTTCTGAAAATATGATTTAGTATTACTACAAGTTCAGTGGATGTGAGTTCATGTAATTGTTCCTGTCTGATAAACTGTTTCTATAGTTAAATCTAATAGCTTTTCTGTGTCTAACAGTGTCTTTCTTTATTCCATATTCCAATCATTATATAAGACTAACATTCCTAGTTTAAACCTTTAATTCTTCATCTCCCCTTATTCAGAAATCATTAGGAAAAGACTCCTTTTCCTCCTTCTCAAGTCCCTTTACAGACTGGTTCCAAGTCTGACATTCCGATCATTTCACTCAGTCACTTACATTTCAGCCAGTTCCTTCTTGTCAGTCCCTGTATTGACCTCTCTTCATGGTTTTGATTGGGCTTCCCTTACAATTCTTTCCTTCTTTCTAATTTCCTGATGTCTATATTCAATCCATGCATTCTTTAAAGCCTTCTTGGTCCTTTTGCATATTTTATTTATACTTCTTTTATGGCACTTTCTTGAATGTATTGCTCTCACTTCTTTAATCCTGGATGTGATGCCATGTTTATATTTCTCACAGTGCATTCTTTGGTGTTTTGTGCAGTTTAGTGAATGAATAAGTATGTTAAGAGGCCCCTAGCTAATTGGGACTCATTAGACTAGAAAAGAAACATTTGTGAATACTGTGAATACTGTTTTCTGTTCTCTTTTATTCATGTTCTCAAACATCACTGAGCCAAAAGTACTCTGTAGTTGATTTTATCAATTGTTCCCTAGCTCCTATTGTAGGTGTCCATGGTGAGGGGGTGGGTGGAGGGTCTCACTAGGCCATTTCAAACTGATTTCTTTTTACCAGAGAGAAGTCCATAAGAGTCTTGCCTAAGACAAGTTAATTTCAATCTTATTTATTCCCTACTTTGTTATCCTTTAAGCTCCTTTCAAGATGTACTTTTTCCTTTTCATCACTTGTTTTAACTTTTTTACAGATAATTAGAATTAGGAGCTATATAGACATGTGAATATATATATATATATATATATATTCACATATATATATATTCATGTGAATTCTAATAATGTTTCTGTAAATTGAAACAGAAAACAAATCACTATTTGCCTGTTATTGCTAATTTTTAAATCCTGTTGGTTACATGACTTCTCCATTGCTCTTCATGCCACTGTGGATTTGGCTTTGTCTAAGGTAGAGCATTAATAAGATATGCTGGCTCTCTTATTGTATACTTTCTTAGTGACATAACCGGGAGAAGGGAATGGCTGGTATGGATGTGTGTAAACGTTTGTGGCTTTCTCTGCAGTAAGGTTAGCCAACATGGACTCCTATTTGTGGCCTTCTTCCCATGCCCTGCAGCACGCATTCACTCTTTACCATAATTCATAGACTGTGTTGGATACTTTATGGTGAATTATTTAATTTACTCTTTGAGGCCTTTGTGAGAAATTTTTTCCTAATTTACATATTAAAATGGTGGCTCAGGATGGTTAAATGGCTTGGTTAAAGTCCATTAAATATACCTTTAATAACAATAGAGTCATAATTTGAATTCAGGTTTGACTTTAAGGGCAGAGAATTTCTATTATGTCATACCTATCTCTTCCCCAAGAAAATATAGTAGTTAATATTTTTATAACATTTATAACTAGATTTCTTTAAATGTATGTTTTCTCACTTTATTCTTACGACAGTCTATAAAGATTGCTACAATTATACATACTCATGATTTAAATACTTAATTCAATTCTAAAAGGTATCTGCATGTTGAAATGTAGTAACTGGGGGGTTATGAAAATAGCTAACATTAATTATATAAATATGAGAAATTCCTCCCCAATTTTCTCATTTTCTTATATTTCATAGTTTTTATTATTGCCTAAGTGTTATTTCATGCTTCATGCTCTGTAGCTATAGTACAGATTGAGCATCCCTAATCTGAAAACCTGAAATGCTCCAAAACCCGAAACTTTTTGAGCACTGATGACACCTCAAGAGGAAAGTTCCACCCCTGACCTCACGTGATAGGTCTCAGTCAAAATGCAGGCGCACTAAAAATGTTGTATAAAATTACTTTCAGGCGATGTGTGTAGGGTATATGACACATAAATCATTTTTGTGTTTAGACTTGGATCCCATCTCTAAGATACCGCTCTCTCTCTCTCTCTCCACACACACACACACACACACACACACACACACACACACACATATTTCAAATTTTGTATGAATCTGAAACCTGAAAACTCTGGTCCCAAGTATTTTAGATAAGGGATACTTAAACTGGACATGCTTTTGTACCCCAACAGCTCTATGGCTGTTTATTCCTGCCTCTCGTCTCTTCCCCCTTTCAGCTCATCCTACACACAGCTGTTAGAATGATCTTCCTCAGACTCTGCTTTCCTCCTTTCACTCCCACAGTGAAGAGCCTGTAGTGACTCTGTTATCTTTCTAACAGATCCAAAAATTTCATCCAGCCTTTGACTTTACTGCTTGTTAATTCCAATTCACTATTTTCAATTTGTCCATTTGTTGTGGTATCTACTATATAGTATTTGGCCTCTCTCATTTCTATTTTTGGCCACTTATCTAGAACACTTAGACTGTCCTGTGTTCTTCTTTTTTATCCTATATATTTTGTTTCAGTGTGTAGAACTTCATGTTCTCTGTATATGGAGGTTACCAGCTGATTTTTTTAATTGAATAATTTATTTGCAATTAGTTTATAAAATTTTTAAATAATTGTCTTTAAATTTTTGATCTATAATTATTTTTAGTATTATTTTAATATATTGATAATTTTATTTTATGATTTTGCCTCATATTTCTTTTTCTTGCCCCATTTTTTTAATGAACAAAAGGTCTGGAACTATATAAATGCGTTTTGTAAATGATTTGCAATATACTGTCATAGTTATCGTCAAGATAATTTTAACTTATGCCTTTGAATGTTCTTTCTCTTGTCTCCTGTCACGTACCAACAGTTTTTTTTCTCATCTACTCCTTAAAAATATAAATAATAGTGTTGGAATATGAGTACTTCTATGTTCTGAACAGTCAGTCCTTTTAGTCTCACATTGGCAGCTGGTCTGTCTGACACTCCACATGATGTTCCTGGTGGAGGAGTATATACTATCTTGGGTAGGTAGGGAAGTATCTGCTATGGTTTATGAAATGTGCCTTAGGGATGAGAACAGTGACAAAGGTAAAAGAACATTTTGCCACCACCTTGAAGCTCTTTTGTTTGGAGAATAAGTAGGATCAATTTGCAAGACCAAGAAGACCTTGAAGGGTTTTATGGAGGGTAGGAGAAATTTCTTTATTGATTTGTATGTAGATAGGAAGATCTTTGATTGCTGAAGAACAGAGAGATGCTAATTCCTTCCCAATACCACAATGTCTTCATTACTGTCACTATCATCATGTCTGGGAACCTGATTTCCTTGACTCTGTTCTTTAGAATGGGCTATTCTTGAATTGCTAGGGATGGAACCAGGGCTTCGTGTGTGCTAATCAAGCACCAAGCTACCTTCCCAGCTCTTCCACATTCATTTTAGAATCAGCTTGTTGAGTTCTTGAAAGATAACCCTGTTGGGATTTTGATTTGCATTGTAGTGAGTCTATAGATTGATTTAAAAGAAGGGGCTTCCTTTGGGTATTAAATCTTTCCATTTATGAATAAAATTTATCTCTATTTAAGTATGTTTTAATAGCATTAAAATAAATTTCATACTTTTAATTTTTTTCCCTAAACCTCTTTGGTAGAATATTTTAGTTATCTTATTTTTTGTTAATATTATAAATGATATATTTCCCTGAACACATTTCCTAACTTCTGTTACTGTGCATGCAGTTTGTTTTTCGTATATTCTAGCAGCTTGTTGAACCTAATTATTCTTAATAATATGATTATAAGTTCTTTTTTGATAGCTATAAATCTGCAAACAATGACAATTTTCCCTTCACATCTCTGTACCTGTACATTTTTTAGAAAATTTCAGATGCTTTTCAAAGTTGAAAATTTTGGGATAAAAATCGTCTTTAAAGACCTCAAATTTAAGAGTCTAGAAAAATCCTATGTTTTATGCATGTGAAAAATGTATTCTTGAGATGTAAGGTGATGTTTAAGGTTAAAACCTGCATAGAGGCAGAACTAATTCTAGAATTCTAATATAGTGATTATATTATATTGTGTTGCCCAATTCATCAATAAAAATTAATGAAATAAAAAGGATAAATAAAAGCAATTAATTTAAAATAATAAATGCCGATATTCCTTATGAAGTTGATGTTTACATGATAATATACTTGATTTATTGTTATAAATGATAACCTAATAACATTACCAAAACTACAATAGACTATCTTCAGAACTTCCTCCTATAATAAGCTTTCTGTAGTGCTATCCCTTTATTTCCATTTGAGGATAACTCAACAAATTATTTTTACTTTCACTTGGTGCTCCCAATAAAGTGAACCTATTGGCATTTTACATCCAGTATTTATCTTAGAATATTTAGTAAGCTGAGTATTGTAATGACCTTGTTAAATAGCTTTGTTTAATGATTCTTTTAAAATAAATTATAAACCAATTTAAAATTGAGGAGTTCCCAAGGATTGTGTAAACATAAGGATATCACAACTAAGTTAACATGATATTTAAAGAGTTTGTAGATCTGGGCATGGTGGTGCACGATTGACCCAGTACTTGGGAGGCTAAGACAGGAGGATTGCAGTTTGGAGACCAGCCTCAGGAGCTTAGTGAGACCCTGTTTTAAAACAGAAATTAAAAAGGCTGGGGGTATACCTTGGAGGTAGAATGCCTCTGGGTTCAATCCCTAGTACAAAAAAAAAAAAAAGAGTTTATAGGCTCTGATGTCAGGGACTTTGGTTTAAATCATTTTTCCATTATCGAGTTAGGCCAGATCAGAAAGAAATGGACAAGAATGATTACTTGACTTATCTTACTTTTGCTTCAGGTTGCTATCAAACTAACAGAGAAGCAACACAAAGGATTTATGAAGTGGGGATGTGAGTGAGTGGCTTACAGTTACTCTTTTCTTCCCTAGTTTCTTACCACGGTGATCTCCAAATGTGGTGGTTGGCACAGCTTGTAGAGAGTAAAAAATCAGGTCAGGTGAATCCAGAACAGTCAATAGGGGAAGAACTTTATTGTCACTCAGAATCCTACCTCCTATCACACAAGGCAAGTTTCTGCTATGCCTGAAGTTCATACTTACATGCTTTATTCCTTACTGCATCACTAAGCCTTCAATGAATTTAGAAATAGCGTGAGACAGCCACTGTTCCAGTCAGCATTCTTACAGCTATAGTCTAGAAGATTGACCATGTAACTTAGAGGAAAGAAGATTTATTTTCTTACGGTTTTGGGTTCAGTCCAGATGAGGCCGGGGACTGCGGATCTCAGGGCATGGTGGAGGAAGCGGAAAGAGGGAGAGCACTTGGGCTATACTCATATCATGGAGGCTGAAAGCAAGAGAGAGAGCAGGGAGAGGAGGAATCATATATAATTCCCAAGGCCATATCCCCAGGGATCCACCTTCAGCCACACATCGCTGACCTGGGTCACCACCCAGATAAATCCATTACCATGAATCTATCCACTGCTGAGATTACAACCCTCATGACATAATTATGAGCTCCAAGCATTAGTAAATGAGCTCTTTAGGGGACATTTTATATCTAATTATAAGTCACTTTGAGTTTTTTCATCTTGGACCAATTTATTAGTCTCTCTCAGCCTTAGTTTCCTCATGGGGAAACAGTATCCAAATGGGGTGAATATTGTTGGTTGGCTGACCCCACAGCGTTCCCAGCTCCCTTTCCTCTTTCCTCATTACACAATTTCTTGAATCAGTATGCTATGTTTTCTAATTATGTTGATTACATTGGTCTAGCATTAACTGAATTGGCATTAACCCATTTTATTCCATTGTCCCAGATGTAGAATACCTATAAAAACTTAAATTGAGCAACAATTATGGTAACTTCGAAATAATTATTATGTTCACAGAATTGAGAATTTGGGAAATAATGGGTTAATTTAGTAATGCTAAATATTAGTTTTATTACTATAAGAATTTTAATATCATAAGAAAGGTCATAAAAAGGTTTATAAGGTGAGCCATTTTCCATGATGAGTTGTACAGCTGAGACAGGAATATAAGCCTATAAGTAGGGAATGGAGAAAGAAGCAGAGTCACTGAGTCACATCAGTGGAAAACCCCTTGAGTCTGTGATATTCCACAAACTCATGTTTATATCTAAAACTACTTTCAAGTTCTAATCTTTGTAAGACCTCATTCTTGATGGTCTGAGTCGCCGCTGTTGTCATCGTCGTCGTCATTGTCTCCTCTTCCTCCTCCTCTTTTTTTTTGCACTGGTGGAGGGATAGAGTCCAGTGATAGAGCTAAGGAAGTGCTTTATCACTGAACTACGCCTCAGCCCAAGCCTCGTTCTTGAATTTCCACAAAGCTGTGTGTCATTTTAATAGTTATCCTTCTTACTTGAACAAGCTATAGTGATTCCTTGCACTTAAAAGAGCCTAACTAGAATAAATATTCAGGTATGGTAAAGAAGTAACAAAGCCTTTTCCTTTAACATAGGATTTGACTTTCATTTATTTTCTGATTTTGTTCCTTTGGAAACATGATAAAGGAAAGACATCTTATTGTGGTAAAGAAGTATTGATTAAATGGCTATAACTGCACTGGAATAAATAAAGAATAAATACCGTAGGAGAAAGACATATCTTTGGGCTTCTCTGATTGTGCTGATTCTCACAACTGGGCTTGTTCCTTTTAGGAACCCAGAACTATGCCTATGGAGTGCTGTGTAAGATACCAGCTCTGGGTGGGGGGAAATGAACCTTTTAAGCCAAAGTAGATATTCTGCCCACCCAATATAAGTCTTATTCCCCTAGTTGTCTCCTGAAGGACCAGAGAGTAGCTTGGGAGGCTCGTGCTTGCGTATGTTGAGAGCCTTTGCTGTTTATAGTACATTTGCCAATTTGTGTAACTTCAACTGAGGTGGGAATACATGGAAGAGAAAGAGATTGGAGAGTAAATTATAGCCTCTAAGAAAGAATTTAAGTGCTTGGGTGGTGGCCATGAGAGTGACCTCAGAATAAGTCAGACCCAACTTGACATTTCACCATAGAAAGTGGTGACAATAAGTATTTCTAAGGAAGTTCTGAAGACTTTTAATGGAGAACTGATGAGAGAATGTTCTTTCTTTACCATGTTTTATCTGACACTTTCAAGAATATTGAAAGGATGAGTGAAATTAACATTTGTGAATATGATTTGATTTCTTTGGAGAAAAGATATTTCACAGAGTTTTATATTAATAGTTTCCAAGAATTTGGCCTGACCATGAGTGGTAGGTTACTCAATTCATTAAAAGGTTAAATTCCTACTCTCATCCATTAATTTACACTTAAAATTATATCCATCTCCAAGACTTCAACTCATGATATGTAGAAGTGCTATTTTAGAAAGTAAAACCCATATTAGTCAGAACTTAATTCACCTAAACTGTCAGTTTTGCTCAACCATACTAGTCCTCTAAAGAAAAGAAGCAAAGGAAAATCAAATAAGATCTTTGGGCCGGGCGTGGTGGCACACGCTTGTAATCCCAGTACTTGGGAGGCTGAGACTGGAGGATCCGGGGTTTGCGGCCAGCCTCAGCTACTTAGTGAGGCCCTCCGCAACTTTGTGAGACCCGGTTTCAAAATAAAGTATAAAAAAAAAATATAGGGCCGGGGATGTAGCTCGGAGGTAGAACGCCCCTGGGTTCAATCCCTGGTACCGCAAAAAAAAAAAAAAAAAAAAGATCTTTGGAGGGAACATTCTCTACAAATATATTTTAGAGTTTGTTTTCAGGCAAATGAAGTCCAATCTGATGTCTTGGATTTCATCTAATTTTATATCATTATGCTTAATTATTATGCTTAATGAAAATAGATATTCAAATTTTAGCTTTGGTACACTGATAAAGACTATTTTGTGTGGTAGGTTGTACTTACATAAGAAAGCAGTTTAGTTATTCTTTTTTACATTTTAATATTTATTTAGCTGTTTAGCTTCCACATTAGGATTTCACAAGCTGGTAAACACTGACAAATTATTGCTCCCACAGAACTATAACCATATTACCAAAATAGTATGAAGATATACTTAACTAACATTAATACACATGATGTTTTATCAGTTGTATAATAAAACACATTATCAAGTCTCCAGATATTAAGTTATACAGCTCAAGAGGCATATAAAATATTAGCTGTCTGCTTAATTCACTAGCAGAAACCCACTTCTTGTTTTGCAAAAGAGGTTGAGAAGAGAGGAAAAAATATACTAAAACAAAAGAATAGCTGGTAAGCAACTTCTAATTAAAAGTTAACAGAAATTACATAAATTTTATGATTGGGAGTTATTTTAGTTACAGTAACAAAGTATCTCTACCTTTAAAAAGTATTGACTAAGATGAAGAGTGTATTCTTCATTTTCTCTACATAAAAACACAACACTCTTTCTTTTTTAGGCCTTCACTGTAAAGTTGTACTTCAAAGTGAAAACATGAAGTGTAAAGATTTTTTGGGGGGTCTGGAGACATTAATGACTTGTTTCTGTAGAATGTAGATTTTCAAAATGAAAGTTTCCTGTAACACCATGAAAGGAGATTTATAGAAAGATATTACATAATCACTGTAAGATTGTAAAAAAAATTCAGCAATAATCAAAGTTGTGCAAGTCAGATATATAGTGATGTTAATGTGGGGAATATAAACAGGAAGTGGGCAAGCAAATGACCATGCAGACACTGCTTTCAGAATTTGAAATGACTTAAGATATAAATCATATAAGATCTAGAGTGTTTGTAGTTCCTAGGGTTTTAGTTCATACTAAAAGCATGCATGTATTATACTAGGTATTTGGTGCTCAATTTGTCTAAATTACTTACCTATTGATAAGATTCTGGCATTGGAATAGATTTAAAGAAGACATAATTCAATACTGCGTGATTTCAGGAAAGGTCAACTGGTACAAACAGTAAATTTTAAATGCTGATCAAGAAGAATCTTTTTCTGAGTGTCCAAGTAGGTTGATCATAACCCAAACAGAAGTTCTGTCAAATTTGTGACGTGGTAAAACTGCTTTTTAGTTATTCCTATGGAAGCTTCATCGGACTTTTTCACCAACTAATTTGTTAGCTAATACATATGATATGTTAGGTCCTGTCAAAGGTTATTTCTAAAATAATAGTATCAGGCTGCCTAGTTTTTTTATTGAATGCAGTAGTTGTTTCTATGACCTTTGGAGTCTGCAACACTGACATGTTTTAGGGTGATAGTCCTCCAAGTACAAAAGTTCCTTGATGTTAAAAGCAGCAATTTGCTTTTGTCTTTTGAACTATATCTTCATGTTTCATTCCACCTTTTGATAATGTCAGAGCAATAAGCACTGGAGTTCTCCTAAGGCCTGTGACACGGTCAACAGCAGTACAACCAGGTTCTTCATGAGACTTAATTATTACAAGACTTCACTAGTCATCAACAGTCTGGTTGGATGATGGTTTACCTTCATCAGAAAGCCAGTGAAGACCACTGTTTGTTTTCCATAAGGGCAGTATCATAAGTTGCTTCACAGATTCTTACTATTGTAGTAACTGCATACTTAAGTTTCTCAATAATAAGGTCGCCTTGATTGGATTGTGTGTAATAAGAAATATCATGTTCTTGTATGTGATTCCTATAGGAACTGGGTGGTTTATTCAAGCCATGCTAATTTAATTTGAAAAATACTCAATAGTTATAAAATAATTAATTAAAATTTCTTATTTTATTGTTTACATATGAATTGTGCTGTGAAATTTTACAATAAAACTTACTTCATTACATTTAACCTATATATTAGTATTAAAGAATTTAAAAACTGTATACAGAAATTATGTAAAGAAATTGAAGTCTACTTCAGTATAGTCCAGTTGAAATTCTTAGTGCTTTGGGTATAAAGTTAGGATTAGCGGGATATGAAATGAACCTCCTCCTGTGGAGGCGCTGCAGTCCCGCAATACTGAGGCAACAGAAAGGAAGGACGCTGAGGTTTTGCTACATCTGGGTCAGAGCTGTAAAAGCCCTACCAATTAAGTTCAGCACTTCTGTGTTCAGGTTAACTGCTCTTATGAGGGCTTCTTGGTAGAGCAGCAATGAATTGATAAAGTTCACTTGTCCTCATAAAGGTCGTGCAGTACCTGGCAGTAATCTCCAGTGCCCTCTAGCAACTCTATAATGTATAATTGCAAAACGAAATTTCTTTACGCATTGAAGATTGTGGCCTAATCATTTAGGTGGTACTGAGGTGGCAGCAATACAGGGGCGGCTGTGGCTGTGGCTGTAGGGCAGAAGTCCATGGTCGTCCCTTGCAGGGTGGAGGTAGGTCAGGTGGTGGTGGGGGCAACAGGCTAATTAGGTTTTAAAAAAGGGTTGAAATCAGAACGTCTCATTCCTCAAGCATTATTAGTCAGATTTTAATTATAAGTAGATTTGGAGAAGATTCGCACTTTTTTAAAATGTGAAAACAGATTTGAGATGTGTGGCTCTAAAATTAAGTGATTTGTTTATTTAAAGCTTAACAAAAATATATGTAATGAAATTTGAAGCCTAAGTTTCTTGAATCATGGAAAACGAAAGCACTAAGATGAAGTTCTTAAGAGGAAAAGCAATGTTCCTTTAGTATTTGTTACAGAAGTTAGTAAGGATTTTGGCTCTGTTCACTACTTTGGGAGTGGGATGAAAGGCAATGTCTGCTATTGCAGCAAAGAACGTAGTAGTGGCTGAAAGTGTGCAGGCTACAAAACCAAATCTCAGCTCCTGCTTCCCAGCCACGCAGCTTTGCGCAGGTGATCTGACCTCATTGCATTTCCTGTCTTCAGAGTGGAGACAGCAATTAGTTTTTGTAGAATTGTGATTTAGTAAGAATTAAGTATTTGAAAGGGCCCTGAGACAGTGCCCATCACTCAGTAAACTTAACTAATATTTGATTATTTTATTTCCACCCTCCCTAACTCCACCCCAGTTACCTCTACCTCATTGTGGCTGAGTTTTAAATATAGTAATCACTACTTTTTTGTTACAATTGGAAGAATTTTTAACAGTTCTTTATTCTGAATTCTTCCGTCTCTTTTATTTTTAATTTGGTTGTCTACTAAAATTCTGTGTTTAGGGAAGTCTTTTTAGACGTTCTACCATATAATTTAACATTTCTCAGTTTAGACCAGTTTTCTCTTTACTTCCTAGAAATGAGGTACAGTGGTTGGTTCTGTAAATTTATCTTGCTTCCATTTTTATATAACCTTTAATCTTATTTTTCTATAATCTTATTGAAATGTGGAACCCAAAATTGATAATTTAGATAAAATTTTATAGTAAGTGCTGGGACAGTTTAATGTAGAAAGGTTAAATCAACTCTATGCCAATGAATATACTTTTAAAAATGTATTGTTGGATTATATTTAATTGGGATTTATTAATATCTTCCAGTTAATTACTCTTTGATTTTGTCTATGATAGTTTCCATTCTTTATTTTTCCCCTGTCATTTTTGTTGGAGTTGACTTTTATGATCAAGTAGAAGAGCAGAGCAGTGACAAGTACTCTTTGCCACCAGAATTTCTTTGTTTCTTTGTACTTAATCTTTTGCCAAAAAGGTTTTTAAAAATGACATGAGATACCTCAGAGAAACATGCCATGTAAGTTTTCTTAATGAAAAGTGTATCTTAGCCATCTTGCTTAATGCCTAGAAGAAACTAAGAAGACTTTATGATTTTCTTACCATTTGAGAATAGAAATATACTAGAGAAGGCATATTAATGATGTTTCCAAATATTTTCAAGCAAAATATAATTCAGGCATGTGGTCAAGTCCTAAGAAATTGCTTGTAGCACTCTAAAGAGGTTACAGATAGACTGTTAAAATCTGTTTTACTTAAAAAGATTCTAAAATACTTGTCATAAAAGTAGTTGAGTTAGGGAGCTTGACTCTATCAGTACAGATCATTATTGGAAAAATGACAAAAATGAAATTTCTGTTAAACATTAGAATATATGAAAGATTGCATACAGTGGTTTCTATTAATGATGGACAATATGTGCTGCATCAATTTTTTTTTACAGTACTGGGAGTAGAACCCAGGGGGTTCTACCACCAAGCTACACCCCTAGCCAGCCCTTTAAAATTTGGAAAAAGGCTCTCACTAAGTTGCTGAGCCTGACCTTGAACCCGTGAACCTCCTGTCTCAGTCTCTTTAAGTACTAGGATTATAGGCATGTGCCACTATGCCTGGCTCTTTATCAAGATTTAAAACAATTCTATATTGTGTATTTTGGCAAAAAGTAGGTTATGCTAGATCAATGACATTCATGAGTGCAACATTACTGAATTTGATTATTTATGTGAGCCATCTAAAATGTTCAAGAAATATAGTAACTTGTAATTTTGGTAATGTAATACACAGATTTGAATTCCAACCCTTGAAGCAGGTGTGCTTGAGTAAGTCATTAAACAAGTTAGTGGGGAGTCAGGCAATGGACAATAGGAAGAAAGAGATGAAAAGATCTAGTGAGAGAAGGGCCAGCAGTAGGATGCGCCACTAATTCCTTTCTGTAGAAAAGACTTTGTTAAGGTCTCTGGACACTTCCATTTAGAACTTCAAGGGCCTATTTTATTCTAGTTATGTGCCATAAATATTGAACAATGATAATGAATTCACATATCTAACTTAATCATCCGAGTCAATTAAATTATCTGTGTAAGACAAAATAAACACTAACTTGTTTTAAATGTCCATTCACATAGTTTCAGGGTATTGCAAAGGTCTTAAAAGCAAAGCCTTATGTTAAACAAACCTGGGGTAGAATTCAGACTCTACTACTTGCTAACTGTGACCTGGGGTATGTTAGTTAACCTCTGTGTGCTTCAGTTTCATAAACTGTAAAATAGAGATGATAATACTTATCTTGCAGGAATAATGTATGAGATAATGCATGTAATGTGCTTATTTTATTTGTACAGTGCTTGAGGTGTACCAAGTGCTTAATAAAGTTTAGATGTTTTCTTATACTAAACCACATGTGACTTTAAATACATGAGCCTACAGCTAGCTTGCTCTACCCTCATGTGATTTGGCAGTATGGTAACGTGTCTGCCACTGATGACTCTTCCTGTCTGCAGTGTGGATTTTTTTTTCTGAGTTTTTATTTCTAATAATATAAGTATAAAATACCTGACATCATATGGTCTGGAAATGCTAATTGATATTTGGTAAATTGAAAGTAATTGTGAAAATTTTAATGATCCAGCATCTGTGGCTAGCAGATGTCTTATGATTAGTTTCTTGTGTATTGGTAGTGAGAGTTATTAATTTGGAGATTCTTCAAGACTTGGAAGAAGAGGAAGAAAAGCCTGAAAGTAAATTACCTTGACATCATGCATGCTACTGATTAGGTTGATTTGCTCAATTTTCTTGTTCCAGTAGTCATAACATTATTGCAGAAGCAGAGTATCCTAAATAGTGTGTGTGTGTGTGTGTGTGTGTGTGTGTGTGTGTGTGTGTTGGGGGTGGAGACCAATACTTGTGAGGCAGAAACCTAGAGGCCCCTGTGACCCTTATATTTCCTGCTGCTTTAATTTCTGCTTCTCTCCTAGCTTGGATGATATTATTGGAGGTAGCCTTGTAATCCTAGTTCTAGTAGCTAAAGATGTTCTAGGTGGTATTATCTGATTAGTAGTATGCCTATAGAATGCTAAGCAATTTTTAAGGGGACAGTTTGAGAACATTTTGACCAATATAGTAATTTATTTAAATTTCATTCAGTGAAAAATTTTCATTAAGTTAATGCTAGTTTATTATAAGTGAAAATTTATGCTTTTTGAAATTTTACACTCTAATGGTACAAGACTATGAAGATTGTGTGTGTGTGTATGCGTGTGTGTGTAGGGGCTTGAGAAGAATAAAGTGTGAGTTGAGTCATCATACCTGGTAGAATAGGCTTGCCTAACTGTGGGGATATCATATTCTTAAATGAATTGGTTTGGGGATTTCGTTTTAATTTTAATAAGCTATAAGGCAGTTTGTTATTTATAGGAATGTAGAAGTATGTCTTTAATGTAAATGTTTTTGATCTTGATTGTAGCAGTATTGACTTGATCCACATTAAGTACAAATTTAAATAACTGCTGTGATGCTAACGTGATATTCAGTGAAAAGATACTTGATAGAGTCAAGTGAGACCTCACAGTTGGCATTCAGGGAATGTTTATTGGCAAAAGCTTGCTTAAATAGACCTGATTTTCCTGAACAACAATAGAGGCTGGAAATTATGAATTGCATATTGTGCAACATACTTTTGTGAACAGACATTTCCTATATCATCAAGTTATATTTGTAGTGTTGATGTCAAAATACAGAATAAAATTAAATGTACAACCAGACCTGAAGCTCTTCTGTTAAACAAAACAGCAGTCAGTTTTAGTCAAATAACATCATCTTTCAAATGGAATTAATGTTTTTAGAATATTAGTAGTCTGGTAGTTTTTTTTTTTTTTATGGTACCGGGGGTTGAATCCAGGGGCGTTCTACCTCTGCGCTACACCCCCGGCCCTATTTTTTTTATACTTTATTTTGAAACCGGGTCTCACGAAGTTGTGGAGGGCCTCACTAGGTAGAGAGAGAGAGAGAGAGAGAGAGAGAGACAGGGAGAGAGAGAGAGCTGAGGCTGGCCGCGAACCCGGATCCTCCAGTCTCCGCCTCCCAAAGTGCTGGTATTACAAGTGTGCGCCACCACGCCCGGCTTAGTCTGGTAGTTTTGCTAGAATTTAATTTATAATTTTATCTTGAGTATAGTTTTATAAGAACTATAAACCTAAGTAGTTTACTTTCATATATATATTTAAGTACCATTATGTAAAAATTTAACACTTGGACAAAGAATTTTTATTTTCTCCAGAAAAAGGTTATGAATGTTTTTTTGTTCTCAGAAACAGTGAATTAGAGTATGTGATTGGACTTCTGAACCTTTGAAATTTATTCTGTTTCCTGACTTCTCATCTATCTACATTATTATAAATAAAATGTTTATAATATATTGATTATATTTAGTCCAGGGTCAGAGTACTTATACTGATGCTTAAAATTGTTAGGAAAAATGTTGATCTAATTTATGATTTTAAGCTGAAATTATTACCTCTTTATGATTGATACTGACATTGTATAGATTTTAGATAATCATTCAGTTTTACAGAGTGAAATTAACCCTAAACAAAAAACATGGCCTAAAGGAATACTGTTTTATTTTTGTGTGTGGTATTGGGGATTGAACCCAGAGGAATTGTAACTGAGTTACACCCCCACCCCTATTTTATTTTTTATTTTGAAATAGGGTCTTGCTAAGTTGCTGAGGGCTTCACTAAGTTGCTGAGGCTGGCCTCGAACCTGTGATTCTCCTGTCTCAGCCTCCCAACTACTGAGATTATAGGTGTGCACCACCACTTCTGGCTGGAATACTCATTTTTATATTGACATTTGCATATTAGTTCAGTTTTGTTTTAAAATTATAGGATTGATAATATTAATGTAAATTAATGATCTTAAGTTATAAAAACAAGGGAAAATACATTTCCATTTAAAAGGAATAAGTAAAAAAAAAGGAATAAGTCACCATTCTGTGAGTATGAATCACTAACAGCTGAAGATCTGATATTTGAATGTGGCAGGATTGGAAGGCTTTCAAAGTAGAAAGAAATCTAGCCAATTTTCAAGACAAATCACGGTGTTTCAGTTTTGAACTTTAATGTATTTGAACATATGCAGCAGAACATTTCCTTCTTGCTATCTCCTGCCAAACAAATTATGGATGCCACAGTAATTTTTCCCTTATGTTTGGGAAGCTCAAGTATATGGTAGAATAAAGAATTTCCTGACTCATGTTCACTAATTTTAATAGTAGGACCAAGATGAGAAGTACTTAAGAGACAGCTTGGAATTTCCTCTTAAAGAAATGATATGCAAAATGAAAATGTTTCATTCATTTAAAATGATTTATTGAGTGCCTACTATATGCCAGGCTTTATTACTAAGCCTAAATAATAGAGTGGTGAACAGGATAGAGTGCTGTCCTCTGAGAGCTGATATTCTGGGGGAGTGGTGGAGAGAAATGATGGTGATTTCAGATTCACAAATATCCTATAGAAGCTAGTGAACCTTAGCTGAGATCGGAATGATTTGAATATCTGTTTGGAAGGAACTCTAAATTTGGTCAGTAGCCCCTAAAAGTGGGAAAGGCTTGGCATATTTCTGGAACAGAAAGACCAGTGTAGAAGGAGCATAGCAAAAGTGAGTGGTAGGGACTAAAGTCAGAGAGACAGAAACCAGATTAAATGAGCATTTTAGACCATATAAGTAGTTTTTATTTTACTCTAATGGGGAGAGCTTGGAAGGTTTAAGTGGGACAGTTTTGAATTATTTAAGGCAATCAGGAGAATGAACTAAATGTGGGTGAGAGTGGAAGCAGGAAGCCAGGCAGGGGGACATTCCAGCATCTAGTGGAGAGAGGATGGTGGCTGGGATTAGGGAGATGGAGTGGAGCTCATGAAGAGAGATTGGAATGGAGCTGTGTTCCTGTGCTAGACTGAGAGCACATGCTGGTAGATTGCATATTTTTATACTTAAGCATTTGGGAGTCTGAAAGTTAAATTCTTTGGAGTATCATAGTTTAATGTGGACTCTGCAAGTCTTAAGAATGTCAAATATTACTAAAAAATTTTAAACAATATTTGGGAAAGACAATGTAACTTCTTTAGCTCCCCTTTGCTGTATGGCATAAAGTATACTCTGTTGGGAAAAAAAATTAAGTTAGTAATTTCAATTTCTGTAGATAAGTTCATGCCAGATTACTCCATTTCTCTAGTTTTTATACTTTTATTGGTGCGTTATAATGTAGTTCATAGTGATAGTGATATACATGCACACAGCACTTGGTGAGTTTTCCCCTGGTTCCCTCCCTACTCCCTGTTTCCCAATACAAGATATTGAGATCGGTATTGGTATTCTCACATATATACATAATGTCAGTGGAAGTGTTTCCTTCATTAATTCTACCACCCCCCCAAAGCCTCCCTCACTCCACTGGAGTTTCTCCTCCTTTATCTAAAGGCCTTCTTATATCCCAATTACTCCCAGCTCTACCACTCCTGGGTATCTTTCCAAAGGGATTGAAATCAGAATATTGTGTAATGCATGCATATCCATGTTTCTAGCAGCATAATTCATAATAGCCAAATTATGGAACCAATCAACAGATGAATGGATCACAAAATTATGGGATATACACACAATGGAATTCCACTCAGCAATAAAGAAGGACGAAATTATGTAATTTGGAGGAAAATGGATGGACCTGGAGAACATTCTGTTAAATGAGATTAACCAGCCATAGAAAGTGAAGGGTCATGTTTCTGTCCTTTAAAGTTTATATTACATAAAATCATGCAAAAAATAACTAAAGCCCCTTTAAATATGTAGTTAAGAATTTAGTCATTTTAATGAGAAACAGAGTGAACATAATTGTTAAATGTTGTAAAATTTATGTGTTTACCTCTTTGGTTTTATTTAAAGAGTATACTCTCTGGAATTCTTTTTCCTAGTCACATTGTCTTGATGCTTGCTGATGATATGGCATGCAATCCTAGAAATCCTAAACCAGCTACCGTGTTTAGTCACAAGAATATGGAGCTGAATGTGTATGGAGATGATGTGGAAGTGGATTATAGAAGCTATGAGGTACATTGTTTAATCTAGCAACATTTTTTAAATGTCATCATTACTTTTAAGCTCTAACACAGTGGAAAAATATAATTGTCTTACTTTTTTTCTTTAAACTTAATACATAATTGTCACTGAGCCTTGAAGTTCATGAAAGTTCTTAATGAGAAGTACATGCAGGGGTAAAACTACCAAAGCATGGACATTTCACACAGGGATTGAGGATGGGAAAGCTTTATATTGGCTTCTATGTTAGAGCATTTTGGTGAGGCTTGATTTGTCAACTTTCTTTTGCAGGAAATGTATTTTTTGTTTTTCACATTTTACCTGAAATTTCAAGTTTAGTATTTTTAGTAAATATATTAATTGTGGAAAAGTTAAAATGACTAATAAAAACTCACCCATATTTCCACTACTTAGGGATTAAACCACTTTAAATATGCTATGCTATGTCCTTTTGTAGGTGCTCAGAAGTGTTTTTTCAATCAATTAAATGTATATGAATATTTGACTTTTTACTTGTTTAGTCATCTTAAAATATAGACAAAAATTTTCTTCCTTGTTAGCCAACAAGAAGTCCTATTGAAACAATTTGCATTTTGCTGTCTTTTGAGCAAAATGTAAATTTAAAGAGCTTATATGTGTGTTTTCATATACATTTACATACTCATGATCTAGAGAAAAGTCTGACAAGAAAGCTGCTTAGATTTTCTACTTTTTAAGGTTAGATATGCATAATATATGACTTAGCTGTTAACTTTAAATTAGCATTTTACTCTCTACAACTTTAAATATGCCTTCAAAGAATTCCAAGAGGGCTAGAAATTCCAGATTGAGAAATCTGGTTTAAAGTGTTATGAATTTTTTTACATATTAAAGATACTCCTAACAAAATCTATGTAACAAAATGGATTAAAAATTAAAGATACATGATTTGGGGGATCATTTATGGAACTATTATTTTTCATGATTATAGTTCACTAAGTAGTTATACTACTCAGTTATATTGTAGATTAGCTACAGTAATTTTGTTGAATTTACTTACAAATTCTTATGTTTTGTATATTCCCAAAGTATTGCCTATTCAGACAGGTTAATAATTTTTAAGCTTTTGGACAATTTTTTATAATTTTAATTTTTTTGTGGTACTGAGGATTGAACCCATGGGTACTTGACCATTAATCTATATCCCCAGCCCTTTTATTTTTTATTTTATGATAGGATCTCCCTAAGTTGCCCAGGCTGGCCTCAAATTTGCTATCTTCCTGCCACAGCCTCCTGAGTAGTTGAGATTACAGGCATGTACCACCATGCCCAGGGCTTTGGGGTAATTTTTAATTACTTTGCATAGCATTTATAGTTTTAAATTTTAGAATTAACTTATTTTTCTCCAAAATATTCTTTGTTATTTCTTAGTATTTTCTTTTAATAGAAGCAAAGTTACTCGGAAGCATATGTTTAAAGAAATATATTTTAATAAGTTAACTTTTTGTGTATTTTATTTTCAGTTTATGCTGAGTAATATAGAGGAAGAAGGAGGAATGTTTTTGAAAGTAAAAATAATTTTTTCTAGTTTCTTCAGGTTCTGTTTCATCTGATTTCTTTCTCTCTCTTTCTTTTTGAAAGGTAACTGTGGAGAATTTTTTACGGGTGTTAACTGGGAGGATCCCACCTAGTACTCCTCGGTCTAAACGTCTTCTTTCTGATGATAGAAGCAATATTCTTATTTATATGACAGGTAATTTCAGAATTTAGAGATTTCATAGTAGAATATTCTGAAACTCTTTGAAAAGAAATCCCCATGAAAAAAATTTAAACACATTAAATGCTTTTTGGTTAAAATCGTTTTTTGTCATGTTCTGTATTCTTATGATACAGAACTACTTGAAATGATATTTGAAAATGGTATAGCTTCTGAAGTGCTACAAAATCTGAAATCTTTTTGAGCACCAGCATAGATATCACAAGTAGAAAATTCCACACATGACCTTCTGTGACAGGCACACTAAGAACAGTATATAAAATTACCTTTGGCCTATGTGTATAAGGTGTATATGAAAAATAAATTCATTTCGTGTTTAGACTTAGGTCTCCCATTCCCAAGATACCTCATTATGTAGAAACAAATATTCCAAAATCTGAAAAAAATCTGAAGTCTGAATTACTTCTTGTCCCAAGCATTTTGGACGAGGATTACACAGCTTTTGTAACGTACTGTGCTATTCCTATTTTCTTGTCTATGCTTTTTACTCTTGCCTTGGTAAAACTTTTTAACTTTTAATTGGCATCCTGCTATCCTGCATCCTGCATCCTGCTATCACATCCTTACCTTTAGTTTTCTTCTCCTGTTAACCATCCTGGTAAAGCATTTAATAGAAATTACAAATCTGTCCTTACTCTGCTTAAAACTTTATAATTATTTTCCATTGATTGCATTTTGTGTGCATAAGGATTAACTGGATGTAGATACTTTGACCTTGTCCTAAAATTCTTACTCGGTTTTGTTCTGGGGTAGGTTCATGAAATGCATTATGAACATACTCCCCAGATGTGATATGTAATGGTTCTTTTGGCTATACTTTGAGGAATATTGGACATAAAGTGTTCCATAATATAACTTAGCTATATGTTTTACATAATAATATGTTATGATTTAGTTACATTATTCTTTATTTAATTTCAGTCTTAGTTCTTGCACTTATTCTAATTATAAGCACTTGATTATTCTGTTCTCCAAACATTTCCTTAAATTGTTGGCCTTTGCTTATGATGTCCTCTCAGTCCACTGGCCTACCCGATCACTCCTTATCTTTTTAGTGTTCACTTAAGGAGTTAGTGATTTCCTTTGTAAGTCTAAGGTGACTCATGCCTCCAAAGGCACGGGATAGCCCCAGTTTACATCTGTTGTCCCAATGTAATTATTAACGGCTTCTCCCTTCTCCCTCAGAAGTGTCCTGGTGTGAATAGCACATTTTATAATGGTCCTCCCGGTGACGCTTCTGATCTCCTTGACTGGTGTAGGTTCTTCTCTTTGCACTTCCATATAAATCTTTAGTTTCTGTCATAGCATTTAACTTATTAGTTTCTTGTTTAGGAGGCTATTACCTGCAGAATATTTTGAATTCTAAGGTATCATTGAGAATATGTTTATCTTTTTATCACAGTACCTATCTTAAATTATTCAACAAACATAAATATTGATCAAAAGATGTTCAGTAAAATTTTCAGAGGTCTTTTCATTCAACTGATAATAATACAGGTGCACAATGATTTTTAGATGTCACATGGCAGGACTGGTAATGATGCCTCGCTTTAGTTGATGTACTAAACTAAAGAATTTACACGTCTTTTTTTCTGATTCTGTTGTTTCTCTTTTAGAATAACTCCAGGCATGGAAGAAATTCCAGTAGTTTAGATAGGTTTTGATAAATTATCTCCCTGAACTGACTGCCTGTATTGGAAATAAAGAGTCCAGTAGCTGTGACAGAGACCACATGGCTCACAAGACTAAAACATTTGCTATCTTATCCTTTATAGAAAAGGTTACCAACCTCTGTATGAGAATGGGAAGGCTGATAATTATGATAATATAATAATAAAAATGATAATAACTGATAGTTATTAAGGCTTACCATATCTCATGTAATATCCTGAATTATTATATACATTAACTCATTTCATCATCACAGCAGCCTAATGATTTACATATTAATATTCAGGGCCCCATATTTGTTTGTGGGGATTGGACAGTGCACACCCTCATCTGGCTTGGGGTTAAGTGGGAGCTGAAATCTAGTGTGTGTTCGTATTTACTAAACTGCCCTGCTATAGGGTTGTATCTAATGGCAGGTTGGAATGTTTTTCCCCACAAGGGCATTGTCACTGACTAATTGTGATCTTACAGGGCTACATGTATCCAGAGGAAGACACTAAAACAGTTTTTTTCTACTTTACTGTCCAGTGGAAAGTATCTTCTTAAAGTCTGCACAAAGGAGTTATAGAAGCATGCTAGTGATGATTTTGCTGATACATTTCTCACTTTATGGCTGAGGAAGCTGAGGCATAGATTAAATTATTTGCCTAAAATAACAGGATCAGTATGTGGCACAGCATACAAAATGCACATGAAATAATAAATGACACAATCTTCTGGCCAACTCCCATGGGACTGTTGTCAATGATAGTAAATACATTCAATTTTAGATGAGAACCACACTTCCTAGTATTGATAGTTTTCTAAGTATACACTGTGAATAATATTAGTTAGTGTCTAACTAATATTATGGGACTAGTTAGTGTCTTGAATTCTTTTCTTACTAAAAATGTTTGCCTGGCATTTGAAAAATTTTTATGGATACAATAAATTTCTGATATAGTCATGGAGCCAGTAGAAGAGTAAAAATGTGGGTTTCTGGAATTGAATGATAGAAAAAACTTAAAGATACTTCTCTACTATTTTTTTTACAGCCTGTCATTATTCTCGTTTTAATTGATATGGTAGAAATTTATATTTGTTTTTACCATACATATTTTCAAGTATAAAACAAGTAATACTAAAATATTGCAGTGAATGAAGTGTACATATCTAGATTATGAAGTTTGCATTTTAAAAAGTCTGTCTACTCCTCCTCCAAGGGCATGGTGGAAATGGTTTCTTGAAATTTCAAGATTCTGAAGAAATTACCAACATAGAACTTGCAGATGCGTTTGAACAAATGTGGCAAAAAAGACGGTAATTAGTAAATGACTTCTTTTAAGAAGTCATTAACTTCTTTTTTATAAGATAAATTAACACCTATTATTTGCATTGAACTGATTTTTTAAACAAAAACTCAGTTATTATATACCATGCAAAAAGTTAACTTTTAAAGATTACATCTCTTGTCATTTATCATCCTTTTTGGAGGAAGTAAAAGTCCCTGGTAAGCATTCCTTTAGTTGGAACTTGTCACACATATGAACTTAAGTGAATTCAAAGTAGCAATAGAATTGCTTTTATCTTGATTTCTTTCAGTAAAAGCTTTCGGTTACTTTCTATACTCATGGCACATGGAATATGATGCTTACTCTGCCTTCAAAGTGTTTAAAATCTAGTGGAAGAGAGAAATGTGCTCACAACTATGCCAAAAATTACTATTATCACTTATGAAATATAAGCATAAACAATGCATAGAAGTATTGAGGAGGAAGCTTTTCCTAGGTACTGGTCCTGTCTTATTTATTGTTTACATTTTTTGAATGTATATTAGGTGCTGGGCTCGGTATTTTACAAATATTGTCTCATTTAATATTAATAACTCTGTGAGGTAGGTATTTTTATCCAATTTTTACAAATAAACAAATTGACACACAGATAGATTGAGTAACTTGGCAAACTTTACGCAGCTACTAGTGCCAGAGCTAGGATTTGTGCCCAAGTGTCAGATCCCAGAGCTTGCTCTTGTTTACCATACTGCCATTCATAACTCGAGACGTTTCTGATCCTTAGGCTCCTCCACAAGCTTGTCTCAGAACACATGTGTCATATTAATTGTGCCTTCCGTCACTCTCTGGGACACTGTGGTTCAGGATTCTGTACTTCCTTATCTAGGAGCATTGTTTCCTGTTTACCTAGACCCAGTGTCTGAGGACAGCTCCCCAGGAAACTTACCTCCTTCCCACTTCACCTGCTAACCAGCTTTTTGTTAAATCGAGATCCGATTATGTTACTCTTTCACTTAAAAAAGCAAAACAAGACAAAACAAACAAAACCACTTTGGTGGCTTCCTCAAATTTACAGGACAAGACCCAGACTTCATATGAGGTCTTTATAAATCGACCCTATCCTATCTTTTTGAAACCAATTTCCCTTCATTCCCCTAAATTTACTCTGAACTCTGGCTACACAGAATTATTTCCCAGTCTCACACTTTTATACTTTTTCACATCAGGTGCTTCTCTGCAATGTACTCTTTCTTTCCCTAATACATAAAATAATGGTCACCTGTTGTTGCCTATGTCAGATACCACCTTTCCCTGACCTGCTTTTCTTTGCAGTTCCCTAGATTCATTTCTCAGTGTTCATAGAACACTTGGACTTTGTTAGACTCTAAACTCTTTGAGGGCAGGGATTGTTGTATTCCCACTACAGTGTCAGGCACATTGTACACTCATTATATATTTGTAATACTTACCTCATTTCAATTTAGTTATATTTGAATTTTTTTAAGATGGTGCTTCAGAAAGACAGACAGACACACACACACACACACACACACACACACACACACACACATTTTTTTTCTGAACCTAGTTAAGTTTCTAAGACAGTGTGGATGCCAAATAAGTGGCTGTGGAATTGAATATCCTCTTGGGTTCTGCATCATATGGCCTAGACAAGGGAGAGGAAAGCAAGTTGAGGCAGCTGCTTTGTTGCACAACCAGGACTCCTTGTTGGGGTGGTTTCCTTTAACTTTTCTACCTTTCTATTATACCTTTAACTTTTGTAATGCCAAAAGTAGAAACTCTCCAAAGTTTTAGCTAATGCAATTGCTAAGATATAACTTAAACATATTCTGGAAGTTGTGTAGAAATAATAATATATGATTATCAGCATGGTTCATGTCAAAGATATTATCACTTTTTTTTCAGCTACAATGAGCTACTGTTTATTATTGATACTTGTCAAGGAGCATCCATGTATGAGCGATTTTACTCTCCTAACATTATGGCTCTAGCTAGTAGCCAGGTGGGAGAAGATTCACTCTCGGTACGTGCATTTTCCCCATTTGTAAATGCCAGTGTCTTTGGAATATGTAGCTATTTCTGAAATGACTTATGTACTTTTTGAATGTATCTGTTATTTCTTATTCTTAGACTTTTTAACACAGAAGGAAATTTTGTTTATATTTTAAACATTTTGCTATGATGATGCTATTAGACATGTACTTTCTTTTTTTTTCACAGCATCAACCTGATCCTGCAATTGGAGTCCATCTTATGGATAGGTACACATTTTATGTCTTGGAATTTTTGGAAGAAATTAATCCTGCTAGTGAAACTAATATGAATGACCTTGTGAGTATTCCTTTGATTTGATTATAACACATAGGTATGCTAATCTTTTTTTTTGGGGGGGCACTGAAGGTTCAACCCTAATCTTCAAATAATCTTCAAATTGAAGTTAGTAAGTAGTTCTAGCAAATGTGACAGCCTATTGCAGTGGTTTTCTTAATGTGGTAAGCGAAGTCTATTCTCTGGACCTTTGCACATTATTGTTTCATATGTTGAACTGTGGCCTATTAAACTGTTTTTCAATCTTCCTTCTTATTAGTGCCTACCACAAAAGACCCAAAGCTGTATCCCAGTGAACTTGCTATTCCTTAGATATTTTCCTGTTTTCATTCATTTTCTCATTCCCTTTTCCCTGCCAGAAATGTAGTTTTTCTTTTTTAGAAATTCTACCTTTTCTTCAGGGGTCAAATCAGATGTACCTCCCTCAGGAAGTCTCCTCAAATTCTTCCCTGCTAGAATTTATTTTACCTTTTCAGAACTTCCATAGAACTTTATTTCTCTTGTAACATTTATTATAGTCTATCTTTTATTGACCCTACTGAGTAAAAGTCTTTCTCATTTAATGGGAAACTCCTGGAAGAAAAGAAACCTTGTCTTATATATTTTTATGTGCCCTACAACTTTTAACACAGTCTTTTGACATGGTTTGTCAAATTTAGTTAAAAAAATTTCCTGACTCTTTAGTGTTGATCATATCTTTTTAATTAAATCGACTTTGAAGTTACTGTTGAAAATAGTCATAGTAAAAAGCTTGAAACAATTCTAGACAGAATAACTTCTGTGTGTATATGACTTCCCTTCTTGTTTCAGTAACTTATATCTTTCAGTATAACAAGTTCAGTAACTTGTTCATTCATTCACAAATGTTTCTTGAGTTCGCAAGTGCCGATCCCTGGCTATGCCTCAGTGAAAGAGGCAGACACTGTTCCTGCTTTCAAGGAGTTTAGGAGTGAAGGGGAGACTGAAGAGACAGGACTCTGTCCTCTACATTTCAGTCTAGCAGCTTTGCATTGATTTTTAAAATTATATAGAAACCATTTCTTGTCAACTTTTCATTTATAATAGGCGTTCTACTGCAGAATTCGGAAAACCACTGCAATAGGCTGTCACATTTGCTAGAACTACTTACTAACTTCAATTTGAAGATTATCTATTTAATACGTGTAAAATCTTGATTTAAATTTGAATTTTAAAACTTATGATCATGCTACTTTAACATAAGAAAATTATATTCACCTAACTTCTAATTACTTTGATTTAGAAGTTTACTCTTGTTTTAGATTGTACATTGTATGACATGCTGTCTCAAAAATTTAAAAAAGTGCACCTTACATTTTAATTGTCTAATGAATTTTTAAAAAGTACTTGTTCCATTGAAATTATGTGGGCTGAGAAAACTATTGCCTTTTTATTATTACTCACAGTTGCTATTTAATTTTTAATAAACATTTCTTACTAATATCTCTTTTCTTTTGTGGTACTAGGGATTGAACTCAAGGCCTCCCACATGCTAGGCAAGTGCTCTACCACTGAGATACATTCCCAGCCCTTTTTATTTTATTTTGACTCAGGGTTTCTCGGTCTCCAGAGTAGCTGGGAATACAGGCATATACCACTGTGCCTAGCTCCATTTTGAAATTTAATGATGACTGTTTTAATCTCATTCAATAAGAACAGTCCATTTTCTTGTAGCTTAGTAGTGTAGTGATTTTGTCACAGGAAAAGAGATCTCTCCAGAAGAGGGTCCTCAGGAAATCCCAGAGATGGGGGAACTCAGCTCAGGACAGCAGGGTCCTTCACATCCATAATGGAAAGGAAATCCAGCACACGTCATTAGAGGCAGAGTGATTCACAGGAAAACAAGGAACACAAGTTGAGGGAGAATGTGGGCCATCTCAAGAGTGAGAGACCCTTAGGGGTAAAGCAAAGAATGCATGTTCAAGGGAGAATGTGGGCCATCTTGAGAGTGAGAGGCATATTCTTGGAGTTCCTTTAAAGGAAACTTGGTGAAGGGTGGGGATGGGAAGGTATGTGAGGATGATATAATTCAGTGATCACAAGTCAGTGTATGGTGGACTGGTCATTTTCTGGATCCTTGACATGTTTTCCATTGTCTGATCAATAGATAACACTGGAAAGTCCCCTCTTATAGGGTTCTCAAAATATTGTATCTCTCTTGTTTGAACTATTCATGGGGGGGTTAATGGCACATAAGATAATTATCTTAGGTAAATGCATTTTTGGTTAACTTTAGGATTTATAGTTTTCCCAGGAATTTGGGAGTGATAGGCCTGGAAGAGAGACTGGTTTAGGGAGTGTCAGGCCTGGAAAAGTATGCAGAACTTCTGAATTAAAATTTTCTTTCCTTCTCCTTCCTTCATGTCTTCTTTCTACCAATTTTTTTAAAATTTCTTCTATCCTACATCAATTTGACATATCTCTCGTGCATTTGTGTAATGATGCTTATTTCCTATTGGATTATGTCTGTATAGTAAAATTTGCTGAGTATCAGTTGTATTCACAGTCTGTATTAGGTGCTTTAGGAGCAGCAAAATTAGAAGACCCGGTGGTTAGCCCCTTAAAAATGTATAGTGTGCCAGGTGTGGTGGAGCACACCTATAATCCCAGTACTTGGGAGGCTGAGACAGGAGGATGGCAGGTTCAAGGCTAGTCTCAGCAACTTAGAGAGACCCTGTTTCAAAATAAGAAATAAAATAGGGCTGGGAGGCTGTACCTCAGCGGTAGAATGCCCATAGAATCCTCAGTACCAAAAAAAAAGTTTACACACACACACACACACACACACACACACACACACAGTGCTATTGGTAATAGTTTGAAGAGCACATTTATAAACTATCTCTGGACCCTCCATTTAATGTTTTTCCTTTATGAATGTATAGCTCTTGCCATATGCTTTTATTATTCTTTTAGTGTTGCTATATTGTTTATATTTCTGATGTTCCCTCAAGGGTCTGACCTTCTTAAATGAGAGGTGTAAGGACTATGTTTTAATATCTTACCATCTATAAAACTTAATTATAGTACCTGGTGTACTTATAGATGTTTATTGAATGAATGAAGGGACATGACAACAATACAAATTTATATGGTTCCTTTAAATATTGTGGGTTTACTGATTAAATTTTTCTTGGAAGAGGTATGTTTTCAAGATTGAAGGAAAAGTATAGCATACTTTAGGGAAATGGAATACTTGTAGCTGCACGGAAGTTGGACTCATTGGTGATCCTTGTCTTTGGTAACAAACATATAGCCTGTTTGGAGCATGGAGATTCTGTAAGTGAAGGGGGTTATTGAAAATTAAACTGAGGAATGCAAGACCTGTGGTCATCATTGCAGAGGACAATAAGGAAATAAGACTGCTATGATAAACATTCTTGAAGGAAGGAATGATATAATAATAATAAGTAGAAGTATGTTTAACGGCAAAGAAGAAGGTGATACCATCCAGTGTTTCTCAAGCTCATTTGACTGCACTTTTCCTTTTTCTTCTCTTGGTACCAAAGAAGCCCATCAAGTTATACAGGGATGCTCAGAGGTATTCAGTATAGCTGGGACTTAAGTGTTATCTCTGCTTATTTTATATTATCTTTTACTTTGTTTAGTCCACCCTTCATCTATAATGTTCATTCTGTCTGGCATTTTACTTTTCTGAGCTTCCTCCTTTTGTTCCCTTCTTAGCTTCTTAACTTAGGTCCTGTTCCCTTCATTGTATTTCATTGCATATAATGCTTTCCTCAACAGGGAAGGCAGAGATTGTTGGCAGTGTGATGTTAGTCAGGTTGCTTAATCTCTTTAAGTCTTAGTTTGAAGTAGAAATAAAACTTTCATATACCTGAGTTTGATATAAATCAGAGTTAGGTTTAAATGAGTTATCTTCAAATTGCTTAGCTCATTGCTCAGAACACTGTGTTTTATAAATTATAAATACTGTCCTTCGCCACCCCTCCTCCTTCCTGTTGGTTTATATATCTTACCATCTATAGAACGTAATTGTAGTACCTGGTATACTTATAGATGTTTATTGAATGAATGAAGGGACATGACAACAATACATATTTATATGGTTACTTTAAATATAGTGGCCCATGCAGCTGGTTTTGTCCTCACAGATAGGAGGTGCCATGGGCCCTTACTGATAGGCCTGTGATTGTTTCCTCCCTATATCCTGTGCTTCAGGCAAACTAGGTTCTTTTTTTTTTTTTTGCAGTACTGGGGATGGAACCCAGGGGCATTCTACCTCTGAGCTACACCCCCAGCTCTATTTTTATTCTTTATTTTGAAACAGGGTCTCACTAAGTTGTGGGGGGCCTCACTAAGTAGCTGAGGCTGGCCGTGAACCTGGATCCTCCTGTCTCAGCCTCCAAAGTACTGGGATTACAAGCATGCACCACCACGCTTGGCTCAAACTAGGTTCTGTGTTAGGAATTCTTATTTCCCATCCATAAATCCTGCTTTACTTTCAAATAATAACTTAAATCCTCCAATCTTTTTTTCTCACTCTCAAACTATAAGAAGTTTATCCTTTTCTGAAGTAGAACCTGTTATCTTTTTTCTACCCTGTTATGTTTATTCAACTTTAACTAGACTTAAAGCCTTGGGAAGAATAGGACCATGTCTTACCAATCTTTGCATCTTCTATGGAAGGTAACAGTATGAACAGTATGTAAGAGATAGTTTTTATGCTTTTCAGAATGAATGAATACGTGAATGTCCTTGACCACCCACTGATATAGAATATTTGATATGATTAACGCAAACATTACTGTAACATCTGTGTAAGTGGTGAAGTCATGGTTTTTGTACCGCATTCTTCAGAGCACCACAGTGTCTGTGGAGATGTCTTGGGTTTATTTTCATTGTGGATAAAGTGAGAAAGTTAACTGATTTATAAAATGGTACACAGTTTCACAGCAAGAACAAGGAGGACAGGCAATGAGAGACTATACTACACTTGCTTGCAATCCAGACCAGCTCCACTTGAATCTTTTTTACATATTTGACTACCATGTAATATGTTGTTTGAACTTAAAATTTAAATCAAGGCTCATGATTACAAAATGTTTGCAAATCACTCCGGTAGAGAGATCACCCTACTGAGATGGATATGAGCAGAAAAAAGCAATTCTGTTGTCATGATGTTGCGTGTGAGTTCTCCAGGGATAAGGTTACAAAATAAACTTTGTGGCCTATGATTCAAGAAAGCGATGTCCTCCCACCTCCATGGCCACCTTTCCCTTTATCATTGTTCTGATGTCTGTGTTGTTTTCCTAGAATGCCAAATATTACAATAGGAATGAGACTGTAATCTTTAGAACCAGTAGCCTGTTTAGGTTTAGGAGAGCTTTAATATACTACAGTGTGCTATATTGTGTTACTGGATTTAACGAAAGTTGTATGTATACGTATGCATGTGTGTACTTATTATTTTTTTTTTCAGTTTCAAGTATGTCCCAAAAGTCTCTGTGTTTCTACTCCTGGACATCGTACTGATCTTTTCCAGAGAGATCCTAAAAATGTCCTGATAACTGATTTTTTTGGAAGTGTACGGAAAGTGGAAATTACAACAGAGACGATTAGTTTGCAACAGGATTCAGAAATCATGGAAAGCAGGTATTTGTTTAAAATTATTATTTGAATAGAATATTCTGTTCTCACAATTCATAAATTTTTATGAAACTAGAGATGAAAGTTCGTAAGTAGTTCCCCATTTCCATCCAGTCTTCACTTTACAGGTTTTACAGATTTATGGACAAAAGCCATAAACATTAGTGGGAAGTAAAGAGCATCATTACAATTATGTTGGCATTCCAAAATACAGTGTTGGTCATAGTGCAATTGAGACTTGCTAAGAAGGCCTAAAACTTTGCCCACAACAGAGCAATGCTTTTCTACTGGGGCTTGTGGTAATTCATTAGCTCCACGCATGAGAGAGATACAAGGCAGGTACTCCCTTCTGGAGGAGTGGATCGTGCGTGAGCAGTGAGTGTGCAGGCATGTTTCTATGAGAATGGTTGAGAGAGATTGTTTCTTTCCTGAAAGGCAAAGTACCTTACTAAGATTAAATAATGGCTCAGTTAATAGTCACTTTCTTGAAATATATTTTGTTAGCCATCTAACTTTGTTTTTGTCTAATGTTATCACACTCCAGGGAAATTTTCTGGATTGTCAGATGGTAACATACATTTTTCAAAGTTTCAAAAATTTCAAAGAGTTTTAGTTGAAGTTATGAATGTGGTAGGAATAAATCCAAAAACCATCATGAAATACTTTTCCTATGAATATTTAGAATTCATATTAATTATATCCTATTCTAGATATTCAAAACCTTAGATGTATTTCTTTTCTAATTTCCTATAATTATTGATTTAAAAAAGTTTTTAAGATAGCAGATTTAAGATCCTATAGCAAAAGTATATTTTTATATCTTGTTTAAATAACAGCTTTCACATTACCTTTGTAAAAATGGCTAAACTGTAATACTTAGGATTAGCATTATGTCTTTTACCAAATTCATTTTATAATTTACCTTGAACATAATGATATTTCCTTTCTCTTAACCATCTGAATGTTGAATTAATCTCCTTTATAGGTAAAGGCCGTCTTTGTACTGTTGTACTTTTTTCTGTTTTTTCAACGTAATATTAAATATATAATCAGTGGATAATAAGAATTATTGCAGTGGAATTCTGCTAAGTTTTGTTATAGTTCTTGAAAAATTGGATTTTGCCTCTTCAATTATTTTGTGTGTGTATTAGTTTGAAAGCCAACATTGTTAGTGCTGAAGATTGTCCTAATTTATCTTCGAGGAGAAAATTATTTTAAGTTTTAAAGCCGGATACCAAGCACTGTTGAATTAGAGCACCCTCTAGTGTTTACAGATAAATTTTACTTGGGCTGCTCCTGTTTACCAGGAGGTTTCACAATTACTGGTATAAGCTGTAGTCCCAGCTACTCAGGAGGCTCAGGCAGGAGGATGGCTTGCATTCAGGGGTTAGGGGCCAGCCCAGGCAGTAGAGTGAGGCCCTATCTTTTAAAATACATTACTAGTATACTTCATTGAGTTAATTTATGGCAACTTTAGTTTTCATTGTGCTCCAGGAGTTATTTTTTTTGGCATGGATGCTACATACAAATATTATCTCATTGTATATAGATGTTATTTATATGCAAATACAAATGGCAGTTGGAAGTTTATTTAGAGAAAAGTATATTCACCAAAGATCAGAGGCCAGATATCACACAAAAAACTATTAAGTAAATTATAGGCTAGAATATATATATATATGTATACATTCTAATTTCTTCATATCTTTGGTAAAAAATATCAATACAATGTTACTAAATTTGGTAGTTATGTTTTTAAAATATTAATTTCTATATATATAAAGAAACAATGCAATCCATTGGTTCACAAAATATTTCTTAAATATTTTGTGTATTCTGTACTAGTCTAGTATGCATTACTAATCAGATATCATGGAAAACATTAGTATATAAAACTGACTGTAGTAGCTTTATGAAGTAAGAATTGTTTTTATATATTTTCTGGAACTTAGGTATATAAATTATGATAAAGTCATAATACTACAGTGGACAAGGAAGTACAACCATCTCTTTAACATACTTCTTCCTTTTTTTTCCCTTTGGATATATAAGCCAGAAGTGGGATTGCTGGATTACTTGGTAGTTCAGTGTTTAATTTTTTGAGGAACCTACATACGGTTTTCAATAATGCCTTTATTAATTTATATTCCCACCAATAATGTACAAAGGTTGTCTTTTCTCTACATCCTTGTCTTTGTGTGTGTGTGTGTGTGTGTGTGTGGTATTGGGAATTGAGTCCCGGGGCATTCGACCTCTGAGCTACACCCCCAACCCTATTTTATTTTTTAGTTTGAAACAGGGTCTCGCTAAGTTGTGGAGAGCCTAAGTAGCTGAGGCTGGCCGCGAACCTGCAATCCTCCTGTCTCAGCCTCCCAAATACTGGGATTACAAGTGTATGCCACCATGCCTGGCTCATCCTTGTCTTTTTGATAAGTCATTTTAACAGGTGTGAAGTGGAATCTCATTATGGCTTTAATTTGCATTGCCCTGATGAATATGATGTAGAGCATTTTTTTCATGTTGACCATTATACGTCTATTGAAAAATGCCATTTACACTGTACATAGAATTACAGATCATTTATAAAGATGTCAAAAACCCACCTGATAAAAAATATAAATATTCAAATAATTTATAGCATAATAACAAAAGGTAACAATGAAGAATACAGGTAACAATAAAAAAACCACATCTTCTTGTGCTCACATCTAAACTTATATAATCATTTTAATAACTGTATAAAGTACATGCCTTTTTACCATTTTTAACATATAAAACTATTATGCAAAATATATGCAAATAAATATTTAAGCTATTGACTTACAAAAAAAAAGAAAAATGCCATTTAGATCCTTTAGTCATTTTTAATTGGGTTATTTTTTACTATTAATCTTTTGAGTTTCTTATATATTTTAGATATTAACCCTCTATCACATATATGGTTGCAAGTATTTTTCTCCCATTCTCTAGGTTGTCTTATCACTCTTTTGATTGTTTTCTTTGCTGTACAGAAGCTTTACAGTTGACAGAATCCTATTTATCAATTTTTGCTTTTTTTGTCTTGTGTTTTTGTGGTCAAATCCAAGAAACCATTGTAAGGCTAATGTTAAGAAACTTTTTCCTATTTTGTTCTAGTAGTTTTGTGTCTTATTTTTAAATCGTTAATCTATTTCAGGTTGACTTGTATTTGAAGTGAGATAAGGGTTCATTCTCATTCTTCTGTATGTGGGTGTCTAGTGTCTCCACCACCAGCACTTATTGAGGAGACCGTCTTTTCCCCTATGTGTTCTTGGCAGCTTTGTTGAAGATCAGTTGAAGTGTTTGCATTTATTTCTGGGATCTCTGTTCTGTTCCATTATTCTGTATATGTTTTTTTTTGCCATTATCATGCTGTTTTCATTACTCTCCTTTAGTATATTTTGAAATCAGTTAATGTAATGTCTCCAGCTTTATTTTTTGCTCAAGATTGCCTTCGTTATTTGTGGTCTTTTGTGGTTTCATACAAATTTTAGGATTGATTTTTCTATTTCTGTGAAAAATGTACTTGGAATTCTGATACAGATTGTATTGAATCTGTAGATTGCTTTGGGTAGTATGGGCATCTTAACACTATTCAAATTCATGAACATGGGATATCTTTCCATTTATGTCTTCTTCAGTTTCTTTCATCAGTGTTTTATAGTTTTCAGTGCATAGCTCTTTCACTTCCTTGGTTAATTTATTCCTAAGTATTTTATTTACTTTTGGTACTATGTAAGTGGGGTTGTTTTCTTGATTTCTTTTTCAGGTAGTTCATTGATTGTGCCTGGAGATTTACATTTCTTTTGTTCATGATACAGCCCAGAGAATGAACTTGCTTATTCCCCATTCTAAATTTCACAACTGCTTTGTAATTAGCTCAGCTTGGACAAGTGCCCACTTCTGGTCCAACTGGGCAGTAGTAGGAGTCATTTAACACAACATTGTGGTTACTCTCTGTGGATAGTGTATACCCCTAAAAGTGACATGGGAGCTAGGCAGATAGCCTGAGGGATGTTTAAATCAATCTCTTTTAATCCACATGATAACTTTATGAAGCAGGTACAGTTTCTTCATTTTGTAGTTGAGATGAGGCTGAGAAAGGGTAAGAAACCTGCCTAAAGTCACATTTCTAATAAACGGTAAAGCCATTATACAAATCCAGGAGTGCTTCACACTCCTAAAATTATATATTCTTTTATTCTTTCAAAATGTACTCTGACCTACTTGGTTCACTTTCTTTTAAAATTAACCATTTATCCTATCACAGAAACAGAAAAGAATATAAAATAAAAAGATATAATATGTAAGCGATATAAGTAAATGAGTTGTCACAAATCAAATATTCATGTGACCACCAGAAAAAGAAGTAGAACAGTGTTGGTAGACTGGAAGCTCCTGTATCTCTTATGCCTTTTCTTTATCTCTGCCCAATCAAAGTTAACTCTCCCTCAAAGTTAATAGCTTTTAACTTTTATGATATTTACTTTCTTGGTCTTCATTTTAGGTTTTATATCTTAAGCATGTATCCCTAAATGGTATGTTTTGCTTCTTTTGCCAATGTTATATTTGTGTGATTCATTTATGTTGTTGTATGTAGCTGTAGTTTGTGCATTTTTTGAGCTTTTAAAAAATGAAGTATAATTTACTCTAGTAAAATCACCCTTTTTTAATGTACACTTCAGAGTTTTTGACAAATGCATACAGTTGGATAATCATCACCATTACCGTCTTTCACCCCAATAACTTTTTTATGCCCCTTTCTATGTAATCTCTCCCTCATGTCCTTGGAAACTCTGATTTGTTTTCTGCCCCCATAGTTTTGCCTTTTCTAGAATATCATATAGATAAAATCATATGTTTTAAAACTTGAATCTTTCTTCTTTTACTAGTATAATGCATTCAATATCCCTCTATGTTGTCATATCTATCAATAGTTCTTTTACTCCTGAATAGTATACTTTTTTACAGATGTATCACAGTTTGTCCATTTAGCAATTGAAGAGCATCTCTCTCCCCTGTTTTTGTTAAATACGAATAAAAATGTTATAAACATTTACATTTTATTTAATTATAAATAAAACTTATAAACAAATATAGGTTTTCATTTCATTTGAGTAAATATCTAAGATAAGGATTGCTGGGCATTTTTAACTTTAAAAGAAACTTCCAAACTATTTTCCAAAGTGACTGTATCACAAATAATGCTTCCACATCCTTGCTTGCTCTTGGTATTTTCTCTTAATTTTCCCTCTTCTGGTGGGTATGTAGTCATACCTCACTGGGATTTTAATTTGCATATCTCTGATGATTAAGATATAGAGCATCACTTCAGTGGCTTATTGGTCATTTGTATATCTTTCATCAAGTGTCTATCCAAGTCTTTTGCTCATTTAAAAAATAGGTTGTTTGTCTTCTTACTAAATCATAAGTTCTAGCCGGGCATGGTGGAGCATGTTTGTAATCCCAGTACTTGGGAGGGTGAGACCCTAGGATCCATGTTTGTGGCCAGCCTCAGCTACTTAGTGAGGCCCTCTGCAACTTAGTGAGACCCTGTTTCAAAATAAAGAATAAAAAATAGGGCTGGGGTGTAGCTCGGAGGTAGAACACCCCTGGGTTCAATCCTCAGTACCACACACACAAAAAAATCATAAGTTCTTTATATAGTCTGGATATAATTCTTTGTCAGAAATATTTATTATAAAATATTTTTTCCAATCTGTGGTTACCTTTTTTTTTTGCGGTACTGGGGATGGAACCCAAGGGCATTCTACCTCCGAGCTACACCCCCAGCCCTATTTTTTATTCTTTATTTTGAAACAGGGTCTCACTAAATTGTGGAGGGCCTCGCTAAGTAGCTGAGGCTGGCCGCAAACCCCGGATTCTCCGATCTCCGCCTCCCAAGTACTGGGATTACAAACGTGCGCCACCATGCCTGGCTTGTGGTTACCTTTTTAGTGGTATCTTTTGAAGAGTAGAAGGCTTAATATTAATGAAGTTAAAAAATATGAAGTTTATCATTTTTTTATACTTAGTGCCCTTTGTGCAAGAAATCTTTGCCTAACCCAAAGTCACAAAGATTTTCTCCTGTTTTCTTTTTATAAGTTTTCTTGTTTTAGCTTTTATGTTTAGGTTTATGATCCATTTGAATTAATTTTTTGAGTATGGTATGAGATAAGAAGCTGAAGTTCATTTTATTAATAATCACCTTGTCACACACCCCCATGGTGCTGGAGATTGAACCCAGGACCTCCCACATGTTAGGCAAGTGCTCTACCACTGAGCCACACCTTTCCTTTTCCTTTCCTTTCTTATGGTACTGGGGATTGTACTCAGGGGTACTTTCCCACTGAGCTACACCCCTAGCCCTAATTTTGTTTTGTTTTTGTTTTTGCGGTACCGGGGATTGAACGCAGGGGCGTTCTACCTCTGCGCTACGCCCCTGGCCCTATTATTTTTATACTTTATTTTGAAACCGGGTCTCACGAAGTTGCGGAGGGCCTCACTAGGTAGAGAGAGAGACAGGGAGAGAGAGAGAGAGAGAGAAAGAGAAAATGCGTGCGCACGTGCATGCGCGAGCTGAGTCTGGCCGCAAACCCGGATCCTCCGGTCTCCGCCTCCCAAAGTACTGGGATTACAAGCGTGCGCCACCACGCCCGGCCTAATTTTGTTTTTGAGACAGGGTCTGGCTAAGTTGCCAAGGTTAGCCCCAAATGTGTGATCCTCCTGTCTCAGCCTCCCAAATACTGGGATTGCAGGTGTGTACCACCACACCTATCTCCCTTCAGTTTCAGGAAGGAAGGAAGGGAGCACACCAAAATTTTGCTTGGGATTGGATTGACTATTTAAATGTGGGGAGTATGGATAGCTTAATGCTGGGTTCTCCAATCCTAACACATATCTTGGCAGTTACTTAGATTATTTAGTTTTTCATTTTTTGCTCAAATACAGAGGTACAATTGACTTTTATAATGACTCTGTGTTTTGGGATCTTACTGATTCTGATTTGATAAACCCAATCCAATAAAAATTCCAGCAGGTTTATTTATTTATTTTTTGAAGAGATTGATGACCTGATTCCAAAATTTATATGGAAATGTAAAGGACCTACTATAGTATATATTATATCATGAACATATGGATACTAGGAAATTAAATCAGAAGTTAAATGTACATGTTCAATTATAAAACTCTGTGATCAAAATATTCACTGAAAATTGCTTATAGTAAGTTGATAAGATTATGAAACTTTATGAACCAAGAAAATCAATGAAATGGCTCAAATAACAGTTGAGAGAATTCCTCTCTTACCTTTCTATACTACTATATTTTCCCAGGTGATTAACTTTTCCATCAGTTAGTATAATTCTATATTATCTTAAGCATCTTATTTGGTCATTTATATTATTACTTATAATGGTTTATCACTTCATTTATTCATAATCTCATTAAAATGGAGTTTCACAAATTAGATGTGATTCATCTGATTTATAATGATACCCAAACTGTTAATTATCCATTTTGTCATTTTACATACACATAAAGATTTTATTGGTTAGTTATAAAATCTATTTATCATTTCATAAGTAATTCTTTTTAACAACTTATTCCACTACTTAAAAAATGCATTGAGTTGCTTTATGATTTTTTAAAAATCAGTGTATATAAACAGTATAGCACAATATGGTACTATATTTCTTCATATAAATAAAACATCCCAAAATATAAATTGGTAAATATTACGCTTACTAGGAGCAGTAGTTTTCAACTATTATTTATTAACATTTTACATATAGGACCTAAAACTAAATTTGTGTAAAAATCCAAAAGTTATGTAATATTATTTATAAAACTATTTGAAGTCAATCCATCAGAGAATAAGGTTCTGAATTATATGAGAAAGTACATGTCATGGGACTGTTAAGGTTTCTTTTATTTTAAAATGATTTTTTTTGCAGTATTGGAGATTGAATGTAGGAATGCTCTTCCTCCGAGCTACATCCCCAGCCATTTTTTTTTAAGTTTTATTATGGGACAGGGTCTGCTAAGTTTGAGACAGGATCTGCCCTGGCTGACCTTGAACTTGTGACCCTCCTGATTCAGCCTCCCAAGTAGCTGGGATTATAGCTTTTGTCACAGGTTTTTTGAATTCTTTGAATCTATGACTCTGACTTTGTGACTCCTGATTACCATACTAATTATAGTATTATTCCAGTCCACCAAGTTAAGCCTTAATGCTCTAAATAAGTTAAAAATTATTTAATGTTTTTTATCTACCACTGTAGGAGATATTACAGCATAATAATCAAAAGAAAGCCATTGGAGTCAGCTCCTGAATTCAGATCCTCTGCCATTTATTAGTTGGTAACCTTGGACAAATGACTTGAACTATTCTGTTCTCAGTTTCTTTATCTGTAAAGTGGGAATAATAACTCTATATTATTTAGTCTTTTTTTTTTGGCACCTGGCATTGAACCCAGGGACATTCTGCCTCCAAGCTACACCCTCAGCCCTTTTTATTTTTCATTTTTTAAAATACTTTTTATTGGTGCATTATAGTCTCACATCATAACGAGTCCATAATGATAGTGACATACATGCACACAGCACTTTGTGGGCTTTCCCCCGACTCCCTCTCCACTCCCTCCCTTCCCCATACAGGACATTGAGATTGACATTGGTATTCTCATATATGTATATAATTCGATGGAAGTGATTCCTTCATTGATTCTCCCTCTCCCCACGCCCCCTTTCCCTCAATCCACTGAGGTTTCTCCTCTATTATCTGAAGTCTCTCTGGTATCCCAATTACTCCCTAGCTTCCGCATATGACAGAAAACATATGACCCTTCACTTGCTGTGACTGGTTAATCTCACTTAACATAATGTTTTCCAGGTCCATTCATTTTCCTGCAAATTACATAATTTTGTTCTTTATTGATGAGTAGAATTCCATTCTGTGGATATCCCATAATTTTTTAGTTCATTCATCTGTTGATGGATACCTAGGTTGGTTCCATATTTTGGGTATTGTGAATTAAGCTGCTATAAACATAGATATGCATATATTACTCTACTATTCTGATTTCATTCCATTTGGAAAGATACCCAGGAGTGGTATAGCTGGATCATATGGTGGATCCATTCCCAATTTTCTGAGGAATCTCCACACTGATCTCCATAGTGGCTGTACTACTTTGCAATCCCACCAATAGTGTAGAAGAGTTCCTATTTCCCCACATCCTCGCCAGCATTTATTGTTTTTTGACTTGGTTGCTGAGGGTCTCACTAAGTTTCTGAGGCTGTCCTTGAACCTGCGATCCTCCTGTGTCAGCCTCGTAAATATTGGGATTATAGGCATGTGCCACTATGCCTAGCTCATATATAGTTTTTAAGAGAACTAATTTTCATTTTGCTTCTAAATCATTTAATTCTGTACCTCAAATATAAAGTGCTCAATAAGTGTTTAACATTACTGAGAAAGCTTCTTGTATGCTCTGATAAAAGTTAATTATTGCTAGAATTCTGTTTATACTACATTTAAGCCATTGGTTTAAATTATCAATTCTGCTTTTATCAATAGAAATTAGTTATTTCAAATCTGGAGGATTCTCATTTGTAGAAATGCTATAAGGAATTGGGAAGTTGTGTTTTACCAGAAGATGGCAGTAATATTATGTATTTGTACATGTGGAACAATCTTTTTAAAAAATGCTAGAGATTAAGGGAGGTTATACCTTCATATTAATCATGGTATTTGTCTCTTTAGATCACTCGGGAGAAAAAGAGTCAATATTGAATTGTCAGTTTAAAAAAGATGATAGGAATTTCTCTGTTTATATAAGTTAGTTTGTTGAAGAAACCTAACAATATGTAACTTTACTCAGAAAATAGGAAAATCAATAGGATACTTTTTTCTTTTTTGGGGGTACTAGGGATTGAACCCAGGGTCATTCTACCTCTGAACTATACCACTAGACCTTTTTTATTTTTTGTTTTTGAAACAGGGTCTCACTAGGTTGCTGAGAATCTTGCTACATTGCCGTAAGCCACCATGCTCAGCTCGTATATAGTTTTTAAAAGAACTAATTTTCAAGCTGTCCTTGAACCTGTGGTTCTCCTGTCTCAGCCTCCCAAGTACTGGGATTACAGGCATGAACCATCATGGCTGGCCTATAGGATACTTTCGAATTACTACTTTTCTGGTTTGTTTTCAGATATTAGCTTGCATAATATTAAATACTTGAACAAGAAATTGAAAAGTCAATAAAAATCTTAAGATGTTTATGTGAGTTACTTGTTTTTTATTAGTAATAAAGGTGAAGTAATCTTTATTTCTAATTTAGTGGAGAAAAGTAGATTCAATTTTTAAAAAATGATTTATATATCTCTAGGATTATAGATATTAGGTGAAGCAAGAGGCAGAACATATTTATATTAATAATATAAATTTGTAATTCCATTTTAGAAATTGTCATTTTTGTTAAAATCATGGTATGTCTTTTTATCTGGTTTTCAAGTATTCTGCAGGTCAGGTATTAACAAATTGCCCCTGCTAGTGCTAGAAGAAACCTTTGAGGCAATACGTTATAGGAGACAGAGCATGATGGTGAATGGACTTACATTCATTTTTTTATTTAATTACTTGCTTTGTGTCTTCAGGCACATTATTTATTTTTTTCTGATCACCCTTTTACAGATAAAACTGAACTGATCCACTCTGTACCTATAGAGTAAGTAATTTTGAGGATTGGGGGTAATGTATATAAAATGAACATACTCTTACCATTTAAAACTCGTTGCAGCCATGTTGATGTCTTTTGCCCAGTAGAAGAGATACAGTGCAATTTTACCATCTTTATTTGGCATACTATAGTGTGATTTATATAGCTTGGTTTGCATTTTTATCAGCCATGTCACATGTGTCCCATTCTGACAGGAATTATTGTTAGCCAGGTCTTCTCATACTTAACTTCCATAGTTAAATTTTTAAAAACTCCATTTCAGGGGCCTGGGGAAAGTAGCTCAGTGGTAAAGTGCTTGCATGGCATGTGCAAGGCCCTGGGTTCAGACCCCTAGCACCACAAAATAAAAAACAAAGCCACTCGATTTCCTGTATGATTTTAGCTTACTAATAATTCTCATGTAAGTTTTAGTTCATTATGATAGCCTATTAGTCTCTGAGAATACTCATTCGATATAATATTAGGAAGCTACCAATAAGTTTTATTGTGGGACAAAAATGAACATGGCAAGTAGGAGACAGGGTCCTGAGGTCTTTGCTGGTGAAGTCCTGCATGGTTGATACAAATTTGGGGTCACAGCTGTTACATTTATTAGAAAACTCACTTTCTCAGGGCTACTTGCTAAATTGATATTTTATAATAAACTTTAAAAAAGTCAAAATGGAAGTAAAAACTGAAAGTAATTTAGTGGGTTTCATTAAATTAATGTAGTATTGTTTAAGGTATATTTTTCTTTAAATATAATAGATAAAATTCCTATAAGGTAATCAAAAGTGCTCATTTCAAATTTAATTTTCTCATAAAGCTAAAAAAAGTTAGGAGATTGAAAAAATATTAAAATATTGTTTGATTTTGACCATGTCTTGTTAGAAATTAAATATTTATGGGAGAAAGGGAAACATATTTCTTCATGAAACAAAATTTATTGACAATTTTCATTTGAGCTGCAGATGACATTAATTTACCAACATTGACTAGCTTTATTTTTTCTATTTTTTTCTGTTTTAAATTCATATCTATAGAGTTATCATATTCAGTGATATTCTAGACCTTATTCTTTCTTTAATTTGATGAAATTGTGACAAATTATTCTAATGTTATTTCCCATAAGGGAAGCATAATAATGTTTTTTTAAATGAGTTTGATAAAGTTCATTTACTTTAATATTAAGAGCCTTTCTCTGATTATCTGATGGCATCAGCTTCTAATGATATTAATATTTTCCAGTATGAGTTCTCAAGAAGTGAAAAACAAATATAAATTGATAAAATATAAGTTCATAGGATATGATCTCAAAATATCTGGATTTATCACATGATAACTAAATATGAATATTAGCCAAGAATTCATTTTGCACTTCATTACGCACTATGAGTGGTAATGGGCCTCGTTTGCTTGGTCTGAACCATTGCTGGTGTGAGATTCAGAGATAGTTGGTGAGCAGTTTAAACTGGGTTTTATTGAAATTAGTATATCTAATTTTTAAAAACGTTTATTTCCTTATACCAAAGATGTGTATGTTTAGAGTATGTATATTGAGGAGCAGGAGCATAACATTGTAGGTTTCTGTTAGGTGTTTTAAAGGTCGCATGATTTACAACAGTCTTCTGCACTTTGGCTTTAAGGTGGGAAGACAGGTGATAATGAACTGTGTGGCGAGACACAAAGTTGTAACTGCTGTTATTGCTTTGAATAACATTACCTATACATTTAAAATCTTATATCTAACCGAAGGGAAAGTTCTAACTTGTGCTTTAAAGCAAAAAACGTTTATTATTTTTTTAGTATGCTCTAACTGTAATACATCTCTTCTATATCAGAAAATGATTAAATATATATGTTATATGGTTTTAGTGTTAAGGGTAGTTTTTCTTTATACTTCTTTGAAAAATAGGCATGGTAATGCCTTGAATATCCAGAAACTAGGTAACTTTTGGTCATAACAAACATGTGAAGATTAACAGTGAGCTAACACCAAATACGAGAAATCCCATTTTTACCTTAGATATAAAAATACAACTTGCCTTTAATGGCCTTTGGCATTTATAGTTTCAAGTTTCATCAGAAGGAAACATTTCTCAGTAAAATAATATTCTGTAATTTTCAGAATGAGATGTGATATTTCATTTTTTCCAGAACAAGAAATTAATATAAATGAGATAGGTGGTTTTAATTAATAATAAGGAGTAATCGATTGCCTTCACTTTTGGGATTGTTGCTGACTGCACTTTTCTGAAAAATCCTTGTTATAAAATGCCGAAGTGTTCTACAAATTAACAAAAATGTACTTTTAAGTATATAGCTGAAGTGCTAAGAGAGGAGGTGTGTAGAGAGGAGACAATATTGCTTGGTGGCTAACATTGCTAGCTTTTTCCAGATTGGTCTAGAATCAGTGGCATCCCTTATTCAAGGGAAGGGGCTACAAGGGTTCACTTCCTACGGTGTTTCTAGATGGTGGCAGCTGGTATTCCAAACATGCAGTTAGTAATGAGCTCCGACTCTGGCTCTTTTTGCAAGGTCAGCTTAGGTTTCCTATAAAAGGGGAGTCATCCGTGGGTGGGGTCTGTCTCCTGATTTTATGCTCTCATGTGGTTTAGTGTTGTCATTTCCTTCTTGGCCCAACCAATGATGTGTCCAACTGCACCTTAATCCAAACATGCCTTTGCAGGGACCGTGTGCCTTATCCTGCTGTTGGCCTGTTCATCTGTGAGCAGAAAGTTATTTGTAAGAGCCCATTGCTGAACCGTAGCTCTCAATAGGAAGCGCTAGGAGAGCTTTGCTGAATAATAGGGGAATCTCTTAAAGAAGAACACATCAGGAGCTAAGACCCAAGTGCTAAGTGAACATGGAAGGTATGGGTACCTGAGTAATACTCACTGATATAGAACCTTAGAGTTTTGAGTTAGTTATGTATGAGGGTCAGGACCAAAAGCTATGGATCCATTTGTAGATAGTTGGGGCTTAAGACCTTTGCATAAAATCATTAACTTCCACTGCTTTATCCTTAATCAAATTATAGTCTGGAACAAAAATCAGCCTTTAGAAGAAGAAAATATGGAAATTTCTCTGATGTGCTTTGGTTACAGATGGGAAAAGAAAAAGGCTCCTCTGAGAATATGTAACCATAGTCACACTCTCATGTGGTATAGGGTTGTAATTTTCTTCTTGGTCCAAGAAATTTAAGTCGAGAAATTCAATTGAAGGGATACTAGATTGATAGCAATCCAAAGCAATACAGAAGCAAACTCAAATTTTGTTTGGAGGAATTACACTCAATTGAGGTTCCGCAGAATCCTCACAGATGTTCAGTCAAATATGTGCTCATAATCTTAAACTGCAAACAATTTTGAGAAGACAAGCCACTATGAGAGTATTAGTTTTCTATTGCTGTATAATAAACCACCAAACCTTAGTGCAAAGCATCACCGGTTTACTTTTTCATAGTACCTATAGGTCATAAGCCCAGGTGTAGGTATGGGTTAGCCTGATCCTTTGTCCAAAGTTTCACTGGCTGAAATAAAATGTCAGCCATGCTGTGATTTCATCTGAGGCTTGGTGTCCTCTTCCAAACTCACTCATTGTGGACAAAATTCAGTTCCTTGCACATGTAGGGTTGAATTCCCCATTTTCTTTCAGTGTCAGCCAAGACAGTTCTTAACTCCAACAGGCTGCAGTAGATCCTTGCTCCATGGTCCCCTCAATGGGCAATTTGCAGTATGGTTATTTGCTTCTTTCAGGAGTACCAGTAGAATCTCTTATCACTTTGACTTAAAAAAGAGACCAGTCCCTTTTAATGGATCACCTGATTAGGTCACACCTGCCCAAGGCAGGTGTGATTTGATTAACTCATTATGAACTGATTTGGGACCTTAATTATATTTGCAAAATTCATTTACCTTTGCCATATAATGTATCTTTTATCACAGGAGTGAAATTCATCATTGTCACAGTCCTGCCTGTGCTTAAAGAAAGCAGATTGTACAAAGCATGAATACTAGGGCATAAGAATCTTGAAGGCCAGCTCAGAATTCCACCTTTCACAGTACAGAAGAATCAACAGACTTACACCTACAAGGGTGTCAGATATTTGAATTATCAAATACAAAATATGAAACGACCATTTAAGTTATTTTAAAAATGAAAGAAAATGAAGAAATGTAGGAGGATTGCAAGATGATTTTAAAAAATGATCAGGCACTTTGAAAAAGACCAAAAATATAACGTCCCTATTTGAAAACCCCAATTTTTAAATTAAAATAAAAAGTAAGTTAAATAGTAGCTATATTATCTAGCTATTGGCACATAACAAACTATTCCAAAACTTACTTTCTTTAAACAACAACCGTTTAGCTTGTGATTCTGAGGATTAACAATTTAGGGTGGGCTCAGCTGCATGGTTCTTCTAGTTTATGTTGGCCTTTCTCAGAATTTGTGTTTATCTCTGGGTTGGGTAGATGACTTCTGATCCTCTTTAGACTCTTCATATTTCTAGGGCTTTTGATATTGATTCAGTTTCCATGTGGTCACTTATCCTCTATGAGGTTAGCTTGGGAAGTTCACATGGCAGAGATAGGGGTTCCAAAAGTTCATAAGACCTATTAAGGCCTAAATATGGAACTGGAACAGTGTTATTTTTACTGCATCCTGTTGTGCAGAGGGAATCACAAAGCCAATCCAAATACAACAGCTAGAGAAATAGACTGTAGCTTTTGTTAGAGGGAGCTACCAAGTCACACCACAAAAGGTATGAATCTGTGCAGGAAGGAATAAAAGGTTTCATCCATTTTTGTAAGATTAGGCAAAATTAAAGGGAGTATTAGTAAAATAAAAGCTAAGTCTCAAGAGATGACACAGTGTAAAAGATAGACAAAGAGATGGAAAGTACAAGAGACAGGTTATGGGGTATGAGGATAATATTGGAATCTATTGACTAGTGTTCTAAGAAGAGAGAAAATATAGAATAACTACAAGGTGTTATTCAAAGGGAAAGTGGTTTATGCTTTTGCATTTTAAAGGTAGTTTAACAAATCCAAATTGGAATATACAGAAGGAGTTCACACTTCATAAAATTTTAGAACTCTCCCTAACCCCCCCCCCAGAGAGATTTTAAAATCAGCTCAAAGTCCCTTGGTATCTTCCAGGACCCTTTTCCCCGTGGATACTAAAATCTGCAGATGCTCAAGCCTCTTGTGCAGAACAGTATAACATTTCTGTATAATCTACACATACCCTCCTGTATACTTTAAATAATCTCTAGCTTACTTATAATACCTAATGCAATGCAAATGCTATATCGTTCTTATACTATATTGTTTAGGGAATAATAGTAAGGAAGGAAAAGTCTGTATGTGTTCAATACAGGCACAATTCTCCCCCCACCCCTGCAATGGTTTTGATCTGTGGTTTGTTGAATTTGCAGATGCAGAACCCAGATATGGAAGGCTGACTGTATCCACCATAGGGTAATTGCTGTGTTGACGTCCACCACCTTAATAGCAAGAGTGGAAACCAAAAGATACTAGATTAAATCAACAAAGTACTGAGAGGAAATAACGGTCAGCTTAGAATTTGTTTGTGCTCAGCTCAACTACCATTAGAGAATGAGCAAAAATGACATTTTCAAACATACAAAAGCTAAGAATGTTTTATATTATTACAACTAAAGAAACATATTTCTTGAAAAAGGAAAATTAGCCAGAAGGGAGATCTGACCACAGGGAGGAATGCTGAGCTAACACATTGGTAAAATGTGAGTAAATCCTAGCATATTTCATAATTATGATGATAATAATAACAATGATGACAATTATTTGGGGGATGAGATAAATAAAAATATTAATGTATGTAATAGCAATATTATACAAGAGGAAATCATTGGTTTTAAAGTATTTTCAGGTACTCATTTTGTTTTGGGAAAAGGGACTTAAATTTTCCTAGCATTAGATAAGTATGCTATTGACATTTTGAGAGTGACCACTAAGTGAATAGAAATAGAGGAAATAAAATCAGAAGCCATACAGGAGATAAAAAATGAAAGTAAAAAATCACTGAAAAGGCGAAGGAATGTAGATGAAATATGGAAAATGAAAGACAAATAGAAATTACAAAGTAAAAAGGAAGACGTACTTAAAATGATGCTATTTATCACAATAAATGTAAGCTATTGTAAGAGTTTAAGATAGAGATCAAATTAGAATAAAAAGAAATGTACTAGACAGAAAATGTAATGATATCAAATAGCTGAAAGTAAAAACACTACCAGGCAATTGCCAACCAAAAGAAAGCCTATGTACATATATTAATATTAGGCAAAACAGACTTAAGTAAAGAGCATTTTCAAACATAAAGAAAGCAGCTAATGGTAAAAGATTTATCTCATTAGGGAGAAAACCATGTAAACTTTTAATTACCCAGAAACATGGCTAAAGAATATTTTAAACAAAAGTTTACACATTTAAAAAAGAGGTTGATAAGTTCACCATTGTAGTGGAAGATTTCAGTATCACATTATCAGAAATTTATAAAAAAACCTTCAAAAGTTTTAACACTGAAGATATGAATAACATGTATAAGCTTTATCTGATAGATTCAATAGAGAACAAATGTTCTTCTCAAGATTAAATATAATATTTATAAATATTGACCCATAAAAGGCCAAAAAAGGCAAGACTTAAGGACTGAAAAGTATTAAAATCTTAAGAACTATATTTTTTCTGATCTTAATGTAATTGTTGCAATCAATAGCAAAACAATTATCTGAAACTTATGTTTGGAAATTTAAATGTGTACATTATATCTAGATAGATATATTATACATTATATATCATGCATATTATGTATTCGAAAACATAAGCAACAACAGCTGTAATCCACCTGGATATACATCTTATAAGTTGTTCATCTTTATGGAGATAATTATAAAATTAATTATAGAATATAAAGGAACATTTAAGTAAACACGGAGATATACCATATTCAGAGATGAGAAGAATAAATTATCATATTATTTTATATAACTTTGTAAATACAATGTGACTTCTCTTAAAATTTCAGTATTTAGTAAATGCCCAGCACTATTCTAAGCACTTCAAATTTATCAACTTGTTTAATCCTCAAACAGCTGTGGGATATGTAGTCATTTTTTTTTTTGTGTGTGGTACCAGGGATTGAACCCAGGGGGTTTTACCTCCGAGCTACACCCCTGGCCCTATTTTTTATCCTTTATTTTGAAACCGGGTCTCATGAAGTTGCAGAGGGCCTCACTAAGTAGCTGAGGCTGGCCGCGAACCTCTGGTCTCTGCCTCCCAAGTACTGGGATTACAAGCATGTGCCACCACGCCTGGCTGATACGTAATCATTTTATAGATGACTACAGATGCAGAGGTTTGTATCTTGTCACATAAGTGGAAGTGCTAGCTGTCTTGACTCCAGATATGTACTCTTAACCATACTGTATTGTGTTCTTCCAGGATTTTTCATGGAACTTCATACGCTATTCCTCAAATTCACATTGACTAGTATAAGAGAAAGAATAGCCCAGGCCATTTAGAAGAGTAAGGCACGTGGGCAGGGCTGGATGTAGAAGAGACATTTATTCTATTTGACACTGATTTTATATTTTAAAGCTGCAATGGTTCAAATAATGTGATAGTGGTTCTGGTTAGGTTAAGTAAATATGCAACGGCTTATAAATCTCCTCAAAAGACCCATGCCTAATAATAATATGATACACATGGTTTCACAAAAAATTGGAGGAAAGAATAGATAAGTAAAAAAAATTCATGTTGAAGCAATTGGTTTACCACAGAGAAAAAATAATATTAGTTTTCCCCTTCACACTGTATTTAAAAATAAAGTATAAATGAATTAAAGGTGTAAATGTATAAAGGAAAACATCAAAACTATTGGAGAACATCTTTTTGATTTAGGAGTAGAGAAAGTAGTCATGCTACCCAAAGCACAGCTAATAAAAGAAAAAAATGTTGAAGTTTACTGAAACAAAATTAAAATATCATAGATAGCACAAATTATTAAATTATTTATTAATTATTTAATAACTACTAATAATTAATTTAAATTATTAAAATATCATAGATAGCACAAATGGAAGAGAAAGTGTGGTTGAAATGATTTGCAACATAGATGTCAAAGAATTTCCATCCAGATTATATAAATAACTGCATCTTAATTGAACTAAAGAGATAATTCACAAAAGAAGAGATACAAATGGCCAATAAATACATGAAAAAAATGTTCAGCATCATTAACAATCAGGGAGATGCAAATCAAAACTCCACTGAGATTCCATCTAACCCCAATAAGAGTGCCAGTCATCAAAAAGTCAAACAATAATAAATGCTGGTGAGGATGTAGGGAAATAGGAACTCTTCTACACTGTTGGTGGGATTGCAAAGTAGTACAGCCACTATGGAGATCAAGTGTGAAGATTCCTCAGAAAATTGGGAATGGATCCACCATATGATCCAGCTATATCACTCCTGGGTATCTTTCCAAAATGACTGAAATGAGAATATTATAGTAATTCATGCATACCCATGTTTATAGCAGCACAATTCATAAGAGCCAAATTATGGAACCAACCTAGGTGTCCATCAACAGGTGAATGGATTACAAAATTATGGGATATCCACACAATGGAATTCTACTCAGCAATAAAGAAGAATAAAATTATGTAATTTGCAGGAAAATGGATGGACCTGGAGAACATTATGTTAAATGAGATTAGCCAGTCACAGAAAATGAAGGGTCATATGTTTTCTGTCATATGCAGAAGCTAGAGAGTAATTGGGATACCAGAGGACTTCAGATAGTGGAGGAGAAACTCCAGTGGAGTGAGGGAGGAGGTCTAGGGGAGGGGAATCACAATGAAGGAATCACCTCCACTGACATTATGTACATATGTGAGAATACCAATGTCAATCTTAATATCCTGTATAGGAAAGGGGGGGGAGTGAGGAAGGAGCCAGGAGAAAGCTCACCAAGTCCTGTGTGCATGTATGTCAGTATCACTATGAACTATAGTATAATGTGAGACTATAATGCACCAATAAATGCATAAAAATAAATAACTGTACCTTGATTAAAAAAAAAAGAAACCCAATAGAAAAATAAGCAAAGGAAACACAGTTTGGAAAAGACTCATGTCCAGTGACCATATAAAGATGTTCTTAGGAGGGAAATGGAAATTAAAACAATGAGATAATGTTTCTTGTAAAAATTAAGTGGTGACAATGGAAGGAAATGTTAAATTATACATTTCAGGTGGCAGTATAAATTGATACAGCCACTTTGGATACTAATTTGGTTGTTTTCAAGCAAACTTTAAAATGTGCATAATATATGACCCAGCAAGTCCACTGCTACATATTTATCCTAGTACAGAGGTTGGGAAACTTTCTGTAAAAGGGCCAGATAGTAAGAATTTTACCCTTTGTCTGACATGTATGGTCTTGGATGCAAATACTCATCTCTTTGTTGTAGTGCAACACTGAAATTTGAATTTCATATAATTTTCACTTGTCACGAAATGTTATTTTTTTCGCTTTATTTTTTCAGCCATTTAAAAATGTAAAAGCCATTCTTAGCTCACAAAACATACAGAAACAAGTGACAGGCTATATTCGTCCTCGTATATTTGAATGAAAAAACAAATGGCTGAATTACATACAGTATAATATTATTAATGAAACAATTTGTGGATTTTCTATGTATTTTTCATGAATACATAGATATTTAAAAGTCAAATAAAATGACTAGAACAATACTCATATAACTCCTGATAGACTTAGTAACATAGAATCAAAGTAAGTGCTCAGTAAATTGGCAGGTTTTTCCCTGCTGCTTTCTTCCTGCCCCCCCCCACTACTGTATTAGAATTGCTGATTGTACTGCAAATAAAATGCCTTATGCATACAGGTTAGCAGGTTGTGTGAACTTTGGAAAGCCCACCTTCAATTCCCATCAGACACGAAGTTACTTCTAACAGCCCTCAAATGAACTAGAGCTTGGTTTTCTGGGATTTTATTCTGCCAGCTTTATGGAGTTACTTCGGATATATTCTCAGGTCTACATTGCAATCTGACAGTAAATAAATAGCATTTCGACAGTTGGGGCTTAAATTAGTGTAACCTTAATTCTCTTGGGAGTTAACTTCTTGACCTCTACCTTACATTACATCTCCTCCTCCTGGTTCATCATCTTCCGTGTGCTCTTCAGAACAGCTTATAACCAAGGTCATGTTTTCATATCTTCTCTCCTGAGTTTTAGTTTGATAATTAGAAGAATGGCGATGCAGGGAGTTTGGGAGGGTGATCTCATTTCATGGGAGATGATGCATTAGATTGTTTTCTCATTGTTGTATAACCTATCTTCACAAACATAATCTTCAGTGACTCTGGGGACCTTTCTGAAGTTGTAATAGCATTTTGTGGCTGTCCCTATTGACCAATAAACTACAGTTCTTTTCTCTCTTAGAGTGTCTTTAAATTTTCAGAAATGTCATAAGAGTCCCAGGTTTGTCAATTATATCTTGCACAACATGTTTGTCAACTGTGACTACTTGAACATTTTAAAAAATGCAGTTTAGGAATGAACACTTTCCTATTCCTTTTTAAAGATTGTAATAAGAAATTAATTTGGTTTCTCTATTACATATTTTTAGTTTCAAGTAATTCTTTTGAACTATCATGTTCAAGATGTTATACTAAGTGTTGGGTTAGATTCCTAATTTTGGTATGTTTGGGAATTTCTTCCTGACTTTGGATTACTGTACATATATTTTGAATTATGTAATGATCTTAAGTTTTAGTTTGCATCTAATAGAATACAATATCTCTGCTTTCCTGTTCTTTTTGTTGGGGGTTTCAGTGTTTTGAGAAGATGCTTTGTCCTTTAGTCTGCATTAAGCTGTGTCATTTTATACATGAACAATCTGATTTCAATATGGCATTATACAATAAAAACTTTACTGAGTCAGAGATGACCTTATGCTATAGGCACTATAAATAATTTTACAGTGTTATTTCAGGAATGCTTGGATAGCACAGAGGAGAAAGAATTTTGAGGACACTGGGCATCTATGAAAGAGGAAAAAGTACACAAAGGGGGATTATAAATACTAATTTCATAGGCTTCATAATTTGCCAGCTGTATTTTGTTTATGCAGAGGATTTGGACAATGTTTTAATTGCATTTTTATTTGAGATGGTAGCAAATCCAATTTGTTGTCTTCTACAAAAACACTTTTAGAAAAAGAGTAAAGTTAAATTAGGATTGCACAGCTTTTTCCATGCAGAAGTTACTCCCTTATTAAATTATTTAAATAGACCTTGGAAAAAGATAATGGAAAAAGGCTATCCTTTTGGGAGTGATCCTGAAAAACCTCAAAATATCATATAAAAGGACTACTAGGATGACTTTAAGAAAGAGAACCAGTTTACAAGAGAAATGTTCCAAATTATCTGGGGATGGCAGCCACATGTAAATTGAAATTAACGTTTGTAGCTTTCTGTGTCTGAATTGTACTGTACACTTTGATCAGAAAGTATAGGTGACCTTAGGTGTCCATCTTGGGGAAAGCACTAATTCTGGGAGAATGGGAGACATCTTGTAAGGGACAGCATAGAGTTGGGGGTGCCCCTTGGGGTATTAGTGAAGGGAAAGAAGAAAGCAACTGAAGGGAAGGGTTTTATGGAAATAAGATAGCATTAAAAATGTACAAATTCTATTCCACCACTACCATAAAAAGTACCATGTTAAAGAAACTGCACTTCAACATAGCCACAGAAGAGGGTGCTGTTGAACTGAGAAACCAAATAAGCCAACTTAATCTTTCTTCCCCATCTCAAGATAAATTGCCATTACTAATCTTGAAAAATCAAATGTAAATGATTCTCAACAGGAAAAGAAACCAGAATCTGTATGAAGTTACTAAAAGGATAAAATAGAAAATTAAGATCAAACCTTCTTAGTAAATTATACATACATATATATACATATATGTATATATATATAGACATATAAAGAATGAAAGCAAAAATAAGAAATGAAAGATATAAAAGAAAAACTAGAAAACGGAGGAAAACTGAAAAGCATCACTTAAACATGAATAACTTGTATTAAACAAGCAATTGCATAATGAAAGGGCACCCTGAGCCCAGTCATTTAAAAACGCACAGTTGAAATAGACAGTAGGAAGATGTGTGAAGCAGGAGCTGGCTGAACTCTGAGAATTGACAAAATAAGACAAAAGTTCATCTCAGAAGCGAAAACTAAATTGCAAGGTACCTAAGGGAAGATAGGTATTACCAAAAGTTCAGTAAGAGACATAAAGAATAGAAATAAAAGAGTTAAGAAAATGACAACAAGAGGTAAAAAGGATCAGAGAAAATAATAGAGAAGATTCATTGTATTTAGTTCAGTGCCTGAACAAGAAAAACAAATGGAAAATGAACAGAAATAATCTTTAAAGTTATAATCAAAAACTTTTTGTCAATAAAATACTAAATTTCCATTTGAAAGGACTCCTCTTTCCTGTGTACCTGGAAGAACTGATCCAGAATAAACCAACTCTTAAGATATATCCTAGTATTAGATTTTAAAATAAAAAAGGAGAAAAAGACTTTCTGAGCCTCTACATAAAGATAAGTAATAAATGTCAAAAATATTAATTAAAATACACTAACAATGAAAATAAATGGGAAGAACATCAAGCTGGTGTCATGCTTCTCGATAGCAACCTATAAGCAAGAAAACAACAAACATTTTCAAGAAAGTAAAAATGAGCACTCATTTTAATTGTTTGCAAAACCAGTGAATAAGTAAAAAACTCAAGTCCATAGTGATATCCAAGATTACTTGAGAATTGCAAATGAATGACTTTGAAAAAATGTGGCAGTTATGAAGAAAATCTTCAAAATATCCTTGGTTGATAAATGCTTGAAATATTTAGATATGGGTTGTCATGATATCTGCATCTTTCAAATGGTTTAACAAAAAGAAACAAAATATAAAAAATGGAGGCTTTTTAGAATTTTTCATAAATTTCTTGACATTTAAAGAAGTTACTCAAAATGAATTGCCAAATTTCAAATATTTTTGTATAAAGAAATTTCTTTTATAGTAAATGAGAAGCATTTTGCAAGTAAAATGTATTTCATCTTCTACATTGTTACTTTAGATTTTTTGAATAACCAACAAAGAGTGACATTTTCATATTTCTCTCTAGTCTTTGAGTTACAGTCAGTGATCTAATCTCCATCCATTTTTTTCAGCAGAAATTCACTGAAACTACTGGTGCCTTAACAGGAATGAGGACATGACATCAAACTGGGTGGTCACTATATTCTTCCCACAATAGACCCCAATAAAAAAGAAATCCCCAAATAGGTGTTTTACGTAAGCGTGCCCTTGATGAGGAAGGGAACAACTTTAATTGAGTGACTTATCTTTTTCTAACTGAGTTGTAAAACTTAAAAATCCTCAGATACATGACTTGTAAAATTTTTCTCCCATTCTGCAGGTGTTCTTTTCACTTCCTTGATTGTGTTCTTTAACACACAAAGGTTTTGAAATGTGATGATGTCCAATTTATTTTTTCTTTTGTTGCTGTGTATTTTTTGTACATGAAAACGTGGATAGACTTTTGAAATGTACATTATGAAATGCTTTAAATCAGTGTTTTGGCTTGGTTTTGTTTTGTCAGTGAGTATCTGTGGTAAAACATACTGTATTGCTTTGCCAGGATTTCTGTAACAGAGTACCACAGACTGGGTGGCTTGAACAACAAATGTATTTCCTGGAGTTTGGAGGCTAGGAGATACCTGCAGGACTGATTTCTTCTATGGCCTCTCTCCCTGGCTCGATGGCCATTTTCCTCTCCGGTATCTTCACGTGGCCTTTGTTCTGTCTCTGTGTCCCAATCTCCTCTTCTTACAAGGACACTAATCATATTTGACTAGGTCCCACCCTAAAGAGCTCATTTAACCTCAGCTGCCTCTGTAAAGACCTGGTCTATGAATATTGTCACATTCTGAGGGCTTCAAAATATGACCTTTGGAGTGTGCGGGAGGGGTACAATTCAGCCCATAATAGATAAATAACATAAAATTTGTTATTTTAGTAATTTTGAAGCAAACAGTTCACTGACATTAAGTAAATTTGCATTATCATGTAACCATCGCCACCATCTGTCTCTGGAACTTTTTTCATCTTGCAAACTGAAACTCTCCCCATGAAACAATGACTCCCCGTTGTCCCTTCCTCCTCTCCCCTGACAACCAACTTTCTACTCTCAGTCTCTATAAAACATGTTTGGGGGTAGGTTTTTTTTCATTAGTAAGAATCTTCAAGTTCCCCTAAATTAAGTTAATTATTTTATGCTAATCCTATAAGATATACACAAACTTTTACCTAGATATGAGGTTCTTGAAGCTCTTTATTTGTGTGTCTGCCTTTTTCTTGGGGGAGACTCTAGAGTTCTTATCGGATTCCATAACTACAGCCCTTAAAACCTAGGCCAGTCTTATTTCATTTATTTTTCAAGAAAACTCAAAGTTTAGGGGTTTTTTTTTTTTTGCGGTACCAGGGATTGAACGGGGCGTTCTACCTCCGCGCTATGCCCCCGCCCCTATTTTTTTATACTTTATTTTGAAACCGGGTCTCACGAAGTTGCAGAGGGCCTCACTAAGTAGAGAGAGAGAGAGAGAGAGAGAGCGAGCGAGCTGAGGCTGGCCGTGAACCCGGATCCTCCTGTCTCCGCCTCCCAAAGTACTGGGATTACAAGCGTGTGCCACCACGCCCGGCTAAAGTTTAGATTTTTAAAATATAATTTTAAGTTGATATGTAATTTGCAGAAAAAAGGTAAGAATTGTTTAGTTTTATTTGTCTCAAAATCTAATGTTTGTTATTTTTAAAAAGGTCTTTTTATTTTGGTGGTGCTGGGGATTGAATCCAGGGGCATTCTGCCTCCAAGCTATACCCCCCAGACCAATTTTATTTTTTTATTTGGAGACAAGATCTCATTAAGTTGCTGAGGCTGGCTTTGAACCTGTGATCCTCTTGTCTCAGCCTCCCAAGTACTGTGGTATTATAGGCATGTGCCACAATTCCCAACTAAAAAGGTCAATATTTTTTTTTAAAATATTTATTAAATTCTTTTTATTTGGGAAGATCTCTTAACATTATTTCTGTACATTACTATTTTATATTGTATTAGGTATGCCTTATGCCAATTTGCATCTCATTTTATTTTATTTTATTTACTTTTTTTGCAGAACTGGGGATTGAACCCAGGGGCATTCTACCTCCGAGCTACACTCCCAGCCCTATTTTTTATTCTTTATTTTGAAACAGGGTCTCACTAAGTTGCGGATGTCTCACTAAGTAGCTGAGGCTAGCTGCGAACCCGGATCCTCCTGTCTCAGCCTCCCAAGTACTGGGATTACAAGTGTGCGCCACTGCGCCCGGCTCTGCATCTCATTTTAAATGTAGATCTTGAAATATTTATTTTAAATAACCTATCAGAGAGTTGTTTTTATTTTATTTTATTTATATATTAACTCAGCAGACATTTTTTTGAGTGTTATATGGTAAACATTGAGTTTAGAAGAATAAGATGTGGTTTTTATCTTTAATGAGATAAAATTTAAAAAAATGCATCTAGATGGTTAAGAGCAAACCAAGAAGAAAATTCGTGGTTGGCCTAATTCGATGTAATGGTATGGGGAAAGTAAGAGAGTTCTGGGGGTGCAAAGCCCGCTGCGGGATGGTAAGAAGTTGGTGTGGCTTGCAGAGGGCAGAGCCAGGTTTTGAAGGCTTTCAACTGCTATGATAAAGGAGCCACCTCCTATGAACATGGAGCTCTTGAACATTTTTAAGCCCCAGTGTAAGAGGCAGGAGCTGAGAATTTAGGGGATGTTAGCTAATCTTATTATGTAGTACTTGAATGTAGTCTGAATACATTTTTCGTCATGTCATTTTAAATTTTTCATTGTATGGTTTTTCAAAGATTATTGATAATTATTAGTAATTTCAAAAACTTAATATATATGTATTTAATATATTTTACATTTGGCATATTTAAATACTTTCCATATTTAAAAATAGTGTATGCCTTATCTTTGGGTTTTTTAATTCCTCTTTTCCAGCCATAAGGAAGACCAGCTGGATCAGGATCTAATGGAACCTCTGAAATTCGCTGAACAACTTCCTGTAGCTCAGATAATACACCAGGTATGCTTTCCATTTTATTCTTTTGAAAGAAACAAGATTTTTAATCTCTGAAAAATAATTGCTTTTGTTAGGCTTTCCAGAATCAATGTGCTATAGCTGAAAGGCATTCCAGGCTGTCTATCCCTACTTAGGCTACACCTATTACAGTTAAAAGTCTCATTTACAGCATAATATTAAAAGGCTACTTGCTGTGTAACGCTACAATTCTTACTTATGTGAAATACAAGGTAGTCAGAATTATCTTTTGTGCATTGCTTAATAACAAAACTTAATTTCAGACAACTTTCATTTTGAACCATTATACATAGTACTTGTTAGTGGCAAGGTGAAAGAGCTGAAAAATATCATTTGGTGTAATTTTTTGGAGTAGCTAAAAAGAGAAAACAGTCTTGCCCTATTTCTTCTACCCTACTCCATTATCAACCCTTGTAAAGTATAATTCTAAATGTCATGTGGGCAATTTGTTCATTTCCAATTATAATGACTCTATCATCCCTTCTACATAATGATAATTTTAGAAAAGTCAGTGTTGTAAGTATTTAAGCTTAGAATTTGTACTATAATTTTGACATCATATAACCTCTGCCCTGCTGGGCCAGAATCTAATAATTTTAAATGGTCTGTTGACTAGAGTTATATAGCCTTTACACTTAGCAGATTTTTCAGATCCTTACAGATTATAGGACATATTAAAAGCCCTTACATGTCAGAATTTTTATGAATGTTAACTATTATTGTGAGTCTTGTCATTTTTCTTTCAACTGAAAGATTTTTTTAATTTAGTTGATATGGATTGATTAGAAGTGTCAGTTTGAGCTTATTGAAAGAAACAGACTTTTACTTTAAATGTTGACTATATAGATCTTTTCATTAATATTAAAATGTAGTATTAAAATTCTGTAAGAAATTATTTTAAAAAAGGTAAAACATTGTCCCCTTTGGGAAGCTCATCCATGCTTGGTAATCAGGTCCAGTTTATATGTCAGGAATTCCCTAGTGTTGTCAGAGCTTAAATGACCGAACAGTCTGCAAATGTCACATTTAAAATTCTGTCTTCATGCCTGACTCTCAGCATAAATGAATTAAACAGCAGAGCAGGCAGCAAGTCAATATGTTCTTAACAGTAAGAGTGAGCAATGAAACAGTCTGTGGTTCATTCAGAATAGGTAAATAGAACCTGCCCAGAACGGTTCACCTGGAATAAAATTTGAAAGAGGAAACAAGAATTAACCTTTAAGATGGTTGACCAGATGAAATGTCAGTAATATTTTTATAGCATGAATGAACCAATAAACTACCTGGTTTACATAACATCTGTGTTTTGCTCTTATACACTATGTGAATTCAAAGATAAAAAACTTTGACCCTGGTGAAAATTATATATATATGGGGAGAGAGAGAGAGAGAGAGAGTTTTAGCAGCATAAGAAACTATTAATTTTAATACTGAATTGTAAACACTATAATTAAAATTCTGTAGTGTACCTAATTATATAAAATTTCAATCTTTCAAAAATTTTGCATGAAAGAATATACTTCATTTTGATTTTTATTGAACAATATTAATTCTGTTCTCAACTAAGGGGTAGTCAAGAATGGTTACCATTAATTCCAGATTCTTTATTTATTCCTATTATTTCCAGTTTTGACTATACTATAACTTGACTGTTATCATTGGGTTGTCCACATGGTCTTTAAGACATATATAAATATGTCTTAAATATATTTATAAATATAAATATATGTCTTAAAAATATAAATATATGTCTTAAATATATTTATAAATATAAACATATATATATTTACTAAACATATATATATATAGTTGGTAGAAGTTGACTTGTAAGGGATTATTTGAAAACAACAACAACAAAAAAAAAATTTTCCCTACGAGAACAATATTAATGTGATAATTAGGTTCAGCCAATTCCACAAAAACTTTTAAATCTATGATGTATCTAAGCTATAGCGTTATTGTAGTATATAACTACCTTTTATCTGTAACTATTTTTATGAGAAACAGTCTTGTATCATACTTTACTAATTTGTTTTAGACCACAAGTCATTTTTATTTGAAATGAAATTATTTATTTACATATCTTATATATCCTACTTGATTATCTTTATGGACAAATCTTTATTTTTTGATACTCCTTTGAGCATCTTGCCTTGTGCCATGCATGCGTGTATCTCAATGTATAGATGGTAATTTTAATGGTACCTTGAAAACCAGGACCTCTTTCACTCCCCTACTGCCCGTTCATCAATCCAGGGACTCTCACCTTTTAGAAGCTGCAGAAGAAATGGAGGCTTCAGAGGGAAGAATGGGGATAGAGACTGTAATAGGAACAACTTGAGAAATAGAAGAGAAAAATGAGTCTCAGTCATTTTAGTAATTCATTTCTTGTGTATGTTACTTAAACTGCTTTTTATAATCAGGACCTAGTTAGGATTCTCACTGTTTATGTTATCCATGCAAACATAGGATTCTCACTCATTTTGTACTGACAAATTATTTACCATTTTTGTAGTGGTCCTAGCAAATATCATATGTCTAGGAAACCTAAGAGACTTAAGTTGTAAACAATAAAATTAATAAGAGAATGTAGTGAGATAATTAGATAGAAGCTAATAAAAATTGGAAGTTTCTTTGTGCTTGCAGTAAACACGCAGAAATGGAAATGGGGAAATTTTTCTGTCACAACAGTAAAAGAACTATAAAATAATAAAGATTAAATTTAACAAGTAAACCATAGGACCTAAAATAGGAATCATGGAAATGTACCATGTCTCAGAAACATAAAGACATAACAAATGCTTGATGGTAGAGGGGGAGAAACAATATAATAAAAGTATAAATTCTTTCAAATTAGTAATAATAATTAAAATGGAAATAGGTTTTTTTTAAAGTAGGAAAAATAACCATGTTATTTATATGGCAGAATAAATGAGAATAACCAAATAAAGTACTTAAAAGTGAGGGGGTATTACATAGGTATATATTTACCCAACAGATGTAAAAACATGTATCTATACAAAAACAAATGTTCATGTCAGCATTGTTTTTTTTTTGTGTCTGACTTCTTTTCTTTTTTTTATGTTCATTTATTGGTGCATTGTAATTATACATTTTGCTATATGTCAGGGTATCAACATCATACATGCAAACATTGCTCATTTAGCCCTCCCTCTAATCCCACCCTATTTCCTCCCCCTTCCTTCCCTTTCATGCTCCAGATAATGATTGAGTCTTATAAGTTTGTGTATGTACATCATGTGCTATAGTGAACAAAATCACATCATTTGCAGGGAGATGGAGAGAACTAGAGAACATTATGCTAAGTGATATTAGTAAGTCACTAAGAGTAAAAAGTCGGATGTCCCTCCTAATCTGTGGAAGCTAGATAGAATGGGACTTAGAAGGGAAGAAGAAGAAATCTTCAGCATTGTTTTTAATGGTTGAAAAGTGGGAGTAGCACAAATGTTTATCAACTGGTACATAGATAAATAAAATATAGTATATCCATCCATCCAACAATTTAATTCAACAATAAAGAGGAATGAACTACTGTTACATGCTACATGTATGAACCTTACGACTTATGTTAAGTGAAAGAAGCCAATCACAAAAATCTCATATATTGTATTCCATTTATATGAAATGTCCAGAATAGCCAATCCTTTAGAAACAAAGTAGATTCATGGTTGGCTGTTTGGGATGAGGTCGGGAATGGGTACTCACTGCTAACTGGCACTTCCTTTGTTGTAGTGATGAAAATGTTCTAACCCAGGGGCATTCTACCTCCAAGCTACACCCCCAGCCCTATTTTTTATTCTTTATTTTGAAATAGGGCTCACTAAGTTGTGGAGGGCCTAAGTAGCTGAGGCTGGCCACGAACCTGGATCATCCTGTCTCAGCCTTCCAAGTACTGGGATTACAAGCATATGCTAGCATGCCCAGTTCTGAGATTATTCTAAAGCCACTGAATGGTACAATTTTTTTTTTTTTTTTGCTGTCCTGAGGATTGAACTCAGTGGCATTCTACCTCCAAGCTATACCGCAGCCCTATTTTTTATTCTTTATTTTGAAACAGGGTCTCAGTAAATTGTGGAGGGCCTCACTAAGTAGCTGAGGCTGGCCGCAAACCTGGATCCTCCTGTCTCAGCCTCCCAACTACTGGAATTCCAAGCATGCGCCACCATGCCCTGCCTGAATGGTACATTTTTAAAGGGTGAATTTTATAGTATGTCATTATATCTCAAAGATAATTTTGAAAATTAAAATCATCTATTTCTGACAGAGATGCTAGCGAACAGGAACTTGTGTACACTATTGATAGATATATGAACTTTTTCTACCAAAATTTCTAGAAGGCCATCTGGCACTATCTTTTCACATTTAATATATTCCATACTTTCCCTACCTTTCTAGAAGGCCATCTGCCAATATATCTTCACACTTAAAATATACCATACACTTGAATGGTTCACTGTTAAAATCTAGTCCATGCCGGGCGTGGTGGCGCACGCTTGTAATCCCAGTACTTGGGAGGCTGAGACAGGAAGATCACAGGTTTGAGAACAGCCTCAGCAAGTAGTGAGACTCTCAGCAACCAGTGAGACCCTGTTTCAAAATAAAAATAAAATAGGACTAGAGGTGTAACTCGGAGGTAGAATGCTCCTGGGTTCAATACCCAGTGCCACACACATATAAAAAAAAATAGAATCTAGTCCATACTTCTAATATATAAGAATCGCAGTACAGTGATAGTCATAGGAGCTTACCTAGACCATAACAAACTGGAAGCAATGAATGCCCCTCAGCATAGTTGATCGCGCATATATGATTTTAGAAACTGCAATTCAGTAGAACAAATATATGTTTTTTTTTTTTTTTGCGGTACTGGGGATTGAACGCAGGGGCGTTCTACCTCCGTGCTATGCCCCCGGCCCTATTTTTTATACTTT
>PVJS01003800.1:0-73152 GCA_004027185.1 Glis glis | reverse complement strand
TGCACATCTCTGATTCTTTTTCTTCTAATCCAGTTCTGCCTCTAGCCATCCACAGTGGTGCCTGTGTTGAGTTGTCTTAACAGCTGAAGATGAATCTATACTGATTCATACCCATAGGACCTTGGAGTCCACCTGTGCACTGTGTGTGTGTGTGTATGTGTGTGTGTGTGTGTGTGTATGTGTGTGTGTGTGTGTGTGTTACTGGGGATGGAACCCAGGGGCATTCTACCTCTGAGCTACCCCCCCAGCCCTATTTTATTTTAATCTTGAAACAGGGTCTCACTAAGTTGCGGAGGGCCTCATTAGGTAGCTGAGGCTGGCCGTGAACCTGTGATCCTCCAGTCTCAGCCTCCCAAGTACTTGGATTACAAGCTTGCGCCACCATGCCTGGTCACCCATGTGCATTTGGAGGCAAGCTGGAGGCTGTGGCAGGTGGCGGAGAGGAAGGAGATAACTCTGCACACCTACAAAACACCAGAGACTGTGCAATGGCACTGGGTGGTAATGATCTCATTTAATTTCCTAACAATTCTGGGTTCAAAATCTCCTACTCCCCATTGTAGAACCCATTCTTCAGTATCTTGGCAAACTCATCCCCTCTACTCTTAAAGGTACCAAATTTACAACTACAATTTCAAATTTCCTTCCCATCCCCCCCCCCAAGTCCTCCACTGTTCCTCCTCAAGAACTCCATATCCAGCCTTAACGTCACCGACAGAAAGCATATCCATAGGGCTCCCTGGCCTCCTGGTCTGACCACCAAATCCTACCACCACTACCTGCCAAAGAAGGCCTAATTTACAACTTTCCCCTAAAAGACCTAGGCTCAGTACCACCCTGTTTTACATCCCTATTGGTCTCAGTTTGCCTAAAAGTTCCAGGTTCCATAGTACCCAGATTTTCCAGGTGCTTGTCCTCGATGGCTATGAATTCCTGATCTGACCCACTCTTCCATCCATTCCTAAACTCCCCAAATCCTTATACCATGTTGGAACTCATGACCTGTTAGCACCCACGTCCTCTAGCACCTGACCCTCTCCTGTAAATCTGAAGACCACTGCTCCCCCTGCAGTCCCCTTCAGTGGTGACCCTTTTTTCCCTTTCATGTCCCATATACTGTAGAGCCAGAAGGGTGACAGGTGTTCTCATGGCTGCTTCCAGGTGACTTTTCTTATTTCCCCCAAACCTCCCTTGAGACATACCCCGTCGCACTGTGTCACCCAACACCCCTGCCTCATTGCAGTCATCCATCACCTTGCAGAGCACATCTGTTGACTCCCTGAATCTCTTTGTGCCTGGCTGTCATTGTCACCATCACTGCCTATCATTATTCTTGACGACATCAATACCCATGTAGACAATTCATCGAGTACACTGGCTTCAAATTATCCTCTTCCCCACCCTTCTACATCACCACCGCCATGGTCACACCCTGGGCCTCGGTATTACCAGCAATGTCATCACTACTATAATTCCCCATTTGAAGCATTCCACTCCTCTAACCTTGTCTTTCCAGTTCACTCTTACTAGGATTCCAACTTCGACCAGTCTTCCTCTTCTCCTTTGGGGGCTCCTACCCTCCTTCATATTCCTGTCACCTGCCTCATGTTTTACTTCCCTCCTTGCCCAGGTTAGATTCCAAGGTTCATAACTATAAAACCTCTCTTGTGCATACCCTCAGCCCCCTGTGATCCTCTTCCCTTCTAGCATTCTTCTTTATCAAAATGCCTAAAATCAAACATTCCCACTCCATCCTTCCTTGCAGGAAAGCCGCAGCAGACCAACCAACCAACAAACAACAAACAAACAAACAAAAACACACACAAACACAGATCTAGGCTGAATGACCTCACTTTAGATTTATGACCTCGAGCGTCCTGTGGACCCCCAGCCCTGCCCAGCAATCCCAGCCACACTTTGATGGTCACTGCACTTCTCTGTCCACTCTAAAAGATGACAGCTTCCTGCCCTAGGATCTCTCGTTGAACCTCTAGGACCTCCCACTCCATTTCATTCTTGGCTTGCCTATTCTACCAAGGAAGTAGAAACAATAAGAAGAAAGCTTCCTCATTTTTTCTACCACTAAATCTATGAATTTTGCATCTCTATCTACTATGGTTTGGATGTTGGATATGGACTCCTCTCCCAAATCCCTGGGTTGGAGGCTGGCTCCCTCGCTGATGTCATTCAGAGTACTGCTCCCACATTACCTTCTCTGCCAATCCTTCCCTGATGAACCGTGGAACTTTCTCACACTCCCCATGTTTTCTTACCTTGAATAAATTGTCTTTACAGTGCTCACTTATCTCTACAATTATGTCATACTGTAGTTCATCCATCTAGTTCACTTATTGCCCGTCTCTCTGCATTGGACATGTGTGCCTGTCTTCTCTGCTGTGTTACCGGCTCCCAAAATGATACTTGTCCTGCAGCTGGTGCTCAATAAACACTTCTGGAATGAATGAATGAATAGTTGAATGTCATCGGGATCCTCCAGGTTCTCCTGCGCTGGAATTTTAGAGACTTTTGTGGCACTTTCCTCCCTTGACTTTCATTTGATTTGGTGACCACTTCTGAGGTGGATCCCATGTCCGAAACGGCTTTCACGGGCTATCTATCATATCCTTTAACCTCTATCATATCCTTTAACCCCTCAAATTAATCTATTAGTTCTACTAGGTCCACAACCAGGCTATGGTATCCAAAATTATGACAGATTAGATTCAATCATATGAATTTGCCAATATATAACTGCTTTTGTCTAAACCAGCAATTTCATATGGTTCAACCCAATGTATGTTTGTGCCTCTGTAATTTTCCTTAAGCCATTTGAAATGCCAGGTTATCTTTCTGGACCATCCAACTTATTCTTCAGAGTCCAATTTGAGTCCATCAGTCTCATCTCTTCCAGAGAAGCCCTGGAATGAATAGTTGGACACCTTCGCAGCATGTTGCAACTTTTTCTCTCTCTTCCCCCATTCTCATTTGCTTTTTAGGGAAGTCATGTGTGCCTCTCTCTTCCCCCCTTATATCCTCCAGCTTGAACTCCTGGAAGACAAGATCTTGTCTCACTCACCCTGGAGTCCCTCAGAGACTCTATGACAAGTCTCTACACAGAGAAGCTGCCCAGCAGGTATTTGTTGAATGGACTTAAACAGTGGTTAATTGCCCCAAGCATATAGCCCTCTATTCTACTATCTAACAGTAGGAACATAGGTTTTATAAAGCCTATTCCTTGTTCTTTTTTTTTTTTACAACCATTTCTCTTTTTTATTGGTTCATTGCAGTTATACATCATAATGAGGATCAGAGTGATAGAAACACAACACGTGTTTCCCTCTGGAGCCCAACCTGCCCCTCCCCCTCCCCATACATAATATTGAAATTGTTACTGATAACTTCCTATACGAGCATAGCATTATTTGAATGGTTTCCTTCATCAAGTCTCCCCTTTCACCTCCCCACATCCCCCCACAAATTTCCTTCCACTATTCTATTAGTATTTCTCCTTATTTATCTGAAGTCCTTTTTTGTTTCACAATTTCTCTGGCTTCCACATATAAGTGAAAACATAAGACCCTTCAGAGAGAACAATTTTACAATCATTTCTTAAGGAAAATTGTTTTTCTCTTTTCTTTTCTTTATTTTGTGGTACTAGGGATTCAACCCAGGGGCATTCTACCCTCAAGCTACATTCTAGCCCTTTTTTAAAAAAATGTATTTTTTGTTTTGAAACAGGGTCTTGCTAGGTTAGTGAGAGTCTCATTTGTTGCTGAGGCTGTCCTCGAACCTGAGATCCTTCTATCTCAGCCTCCCAAGTACTGGGATTACAGGCGTGCACCACCAACGCCCAGCTTATATTTTTCAATGAGACATTTTGCCATCACACCAGGAGTAAGGAGAGAAAATTCACTGGTGTGGGTGGCTGCTTATCCAACCCTTGTGAGATCAATCAACTCTGTAACCACCAAAAGTAGGTGGTGTGTGACACCCTTCCTCCGGGCCTACATGATGTCTTTTCAGACATGACCTGACCTCTAAGGGCTTGTGACTTTGCATATTCCACAGCAAAAGCCTTTGTTTTGAACATTAGCGACTCCTTCATTTGCTCTAAAGAATAGAAGGGAGGCGGCTGAGGCTTCCTTCCATGATGACGATGATGACAAAAATGACAATGGCATTTATATGATTCAGCAGTGCTCCATAAACTCAGCAAATTACTTGAAAGGTCAGGGTTGTCAAAGAGAGTCACCTCTGGGCCAGAAAGCAGAGGCTGCATTTGCATAAGAAGAGAGGGAGCTCCAAGCACCTGACAAATCAGAGGGAGGATAACAAAGAAGTCCAGGGTCCCGGGGTCTCAGGGAGGAAACCAGCTTCAGTTGTGGCAGGGAGATGGAAACTGAGACATTCAGAAGAACTTTCCGAGAGCAGGGTGTTATCAAAGGAACAGGTGCTCAGAGGAGGTTATCAGACTTACTCATGAGAATTCCAACAGCATGGTGTTGGTGCCGAAATAAACAGAGCTCTGGATTACAGCAGATCCTGGGGATAGAGCCAAGTACATGTGAACACTTAGGACATAGTAGAGGTGGTATGGGAAATCGCTGGGGTGCAGATGACCTCTTTAATAAGTGGTGCTAGGACAACTGGATACTCAGTACTAAGTTCAATCTATCCCTCCAACCACGCATAGGAATATATTCCAAAGTGGATCAGAGAGCTACATGAAAAAACAAACCCACAAGTCCTGGAAGAAAACATGGGCAAATTCTTGAGTGTGGAAATGATTTCACATGAATCAAAATTCAGAAGTAACAGAAGACAAGATGGATAAATTTGATGATATCAACAGTTTTAAAAGTGGGTGTGGAAAGAAAAACATGATAAGCAAAATCAAAAGACATATGACCAATAGGAGAAAAATATTTGCAATTATATCACAGGTAAAAGACTAATTTCTGTGCTATACAAGAGATTCTTAAAAATTGAGGGTAAGAACCAGGCATGGTGGTGCATACCTGTAATCCCAGTACTTGGGAGCCTGAGATAGGAGGATCGCAGGTTCCAGATTGGCCTCAGCAACATAACAAGACTTTCAGCAACCTAGGGAGACCCTGTTTCAAACAAAAAAAATAAAAATATCAGCTCCTCAAATGATTATACATAGAGTTACCATATGACCTGGCAATTCTACTTCTAGGTATACACCGAAGAGAAATAAAAACATCTGTCCTCACAAAATCTTATGTGTAAGTGTTCATGGTCACACTATTCATAACGGAAAATTGTGGAAAGAACCCAAATATCCATTAGTAGATGAATGGATAAACAAAATATGGTATATCCATACAATGGAATACTATTTGGCTATAAAAAGGAATGGAGTTCTTACATAGGTTACAACGTGAAAGAACCTTGCAAATAAAGTGCTAAGGAAAAGAATCCAGTCACAAAAGGCTGTATCTTATATGATTCTATTTACATGAAATGTCCAAAATAGGCAAATCTATAGACAAGAAGTAGATTAGTGCTTGCTTAGGGGTGGGGGTCTGGGGATTTAGAAGGGAAGGGAAAGGTACCGAGTTTCTAAAGTCACCCATGTCAAGGGTTGCAGGTCTGTATGAATATACTGAAATTCACTGAATTGTACCTTCAAGTGGGTGGACTCTCCTAAATAAAGCATTTTAAAAATCTACATTCAAGTGTTATTTCTCACCCATCAGACTTGTAAATATTAGAAAGCTCGCAATATTTTGTTGGTGAGGCAAAGGGAAATAGGGATTCTCAGACCTCATTAGAAGGAATGCAAATTGGTGCCACAGTTAAGATGAGGTTTTCACAGTATCCAACAAAACCACATGTTTACACACTTAGTGACCCAGCGATCCCACTTCTAGGAATTTACCCTGAAGATACCTGTCCAACAACATGAAAATACAAATACACAAGGTTATCCATTGAAGCATTGCTCATAATTGCAAGGTAATGGAAACAATCTAAGTGCTTGCGGATAGAAGACTGGTTGGTTAGACAGTACAATCACACAATACAGTCCTATTCAAATAAAACGGAATGCGGAAAAGCTCTACGAGATGATGTGATTTCCAGGATGTATTGTTAAGGGAGAAAAAGTAGAGTGCAAAAGATCATTTACGGTATGCTCTCTTTTTTATGAGAAAGGAGAGGAGCTAAACTATACATGGATCTACTTCTCTTAACAAAAAGAAACCATTGGGGAGGAAAACAAATAGATGAGATTTGGTTACTTGCAAAAGGTGGGTGGGTACAGGGTGGAAGGGTTAGGAGGGGGAGTAGCATTTGTCTGAATATGCTTTTTATTTAGTTTTGGCTTTTATAATCATGCTAATGATTTATATACTAAAAAAAATCTACATGGAAGGGACCCCTAACAGAAACAAATGAACCAAAGAGTATTTTGAATGAACCACATAAGAATACTACTGGGGGTGGGGCTGGGGGGTCACCCCAGTCATTTTTTTTTTGTACTAGGGATTGAGCCCAGAGGCATTCTACCTCCAAGCTACATCCCCAGTCCATTTTATTTATTTTCTGAAACAGGGTCTCACTAATTTGCTGAGAGTCTTGCTAAATTGCAGAGGCTGGCTTTGAACCTGCGATCCTCCTGTCTCAGCCTCTCAAGTACTGGAATTACAAGCCTGCACCGCCACACTTGGCCCAAGTGACTTTTGAATGTAGAGTTCTGCCTATGTACCCTTAGTCTAATGACAAACAAAAGTAAAGAAATACAGAAATCCAGTTAGTAGGTTTGGTATTCACCATAGTGTGCATGAACAATTAAAAAATGACTGTCTATGTTTTCTAGGAGAAAATTAATAGATACATTTAAAAAGTGAGATGAGAGATAGATATCATAATAGTGAGGAAGTAGTTTTTTTAAAAAAAATACACAAAAAGGCTACAATGTTATAGGATGGGAATTGAAAGTATCAGTATGGTTTAAATATATCTATATTGATGTTTTAAATATCTATCTATCTCCTGCTCTGTCCATGGAGAGGACCTTAAAATCATGACACCCCAGCAGACCTGATGCCCAGAACCTGATGTCCAGATTGTGGCTTTAAAATTCCCACCTTCACTACAAAGGTCCAGGATTCTTTGGCGGGATGCCACTTCCAGGACAGGTAAGGTGCAAAATGAGCCTGAACATCTTGTTTCAAAAAGTAATAAAGTGCTTTAAAAATAAAGAGGACACATGAAAAGGACAGAAAGGGTCCCCACTGTCTGACTCTGGGACGATTTGAGTGTCAAAATAAGTAATGATAGTAATGGATTATAACCCAGTGAACAATCTGTAAGAATCCACGCTGATATAAATGAATGAGTAAATACATCATTCAATGGGCAGAAGAGAAAGCTCTTTCTTGCAGTAGAATTGAACAAACAAATGTAGAACGATGGAATTAGAAAATCACTTGGGGCAAACATCACGGTAATCACAGATCCAGGCAAGAACTGCCCATGGGTGTTGAAACTTGGGGCTAAAAGTTGGATGAGAAGCAGGACATTTTTACATAGTCTCAAATATCTCTTCACGATTTCATGTTAATCACAGAGGGGGAAACGGCAACTTTAGAGTGGAGAAGTCTGGCGCACGCCACGTTAGCTGGGCCATCAAAGATAACATCGCTAATAATGGCGCTAACCCAACATCGTTTCCCTTGGACCTGATACATGGAGGAAGACACGGCCTCACTACTGGGGTGTTTCTGTCCCAAATTCATCACCTGGATCTAATCACGAGGAAACATCAGACAAACCCAAATTGAGTAACCTTCTACAAAATAAATGGTCTGTACCTTTCAAAAATGTCAAGGTTAAAGAAAGAAAAAGAACGGGAAAAGATAGAGAATGCACAATTGTTCTAGTTTAAAAGAAACTCCAGAGATGTGACAACCAGAGGCGATAGGCACTTCTGGATAAAGTACGTGATTGGAAGGATGGATAAAACATGCATTTGGATTGCGGATTAATTGATGCCATTGTATAAATGTTCAATTTTCTGATTTAGATAATTGTACAGTGATTATGTAAAACAATATCTTCGTTCTTAGGCAATATACAGTGAAGTATGTAGGGATAGAGGCACAAAGCCAGCCACTTATTCTCAAATGATTGAGACAAATTATATATATATTATATTATGAATATATGGAGAGGCAGATCAAAAGAGATGGGGGAGGGGAGAGAGAGATTGAGAGAGGAGGCAGGAGAAAGGAGAGGGGGCTGCATGAGGATTATACCTGAGTTTTTTATACTAGCTACTTTTTTTGTAAGTTTGAAAATAAAAATTAAAAGCAAAGAAAATATTGCTCACAGTCTTGGAGAGCAGGCAGCTATTGCATCTGTTTTGACACTTATGGACTATCTGGGAGTGGGGGTACCTGGGTCCCCAGGCCTTTGTTTTCCAAGCTGGACTGATGGAGTCTCCTCATATCCCATCTTGTTTGTGGAACCACTCAGCCCCCCTTGTAGTTCAAAGGGTGTGAATATGATCCACATGGAAAAAACCCTGTTCCCACTTAATAGCATTTCTCTTTTAACAGCTCTGGATTTAAGTCTTTTAATAAAAATAGTATCCACTCAGACCCAGCTTTTTCCCCCCCAATACAATGTGAAGTTGGGAGTGGAAAGCCCCCAAATCTGCTCTGCCACATCCCCCGATGACCCCCGCTCATCCCCACCGCCCCCCAGGCCCAGCAATGCCTGGGATTTGGAACATCCTGGCTCTGACTTCTCTGTGGAGTCCCCTTCTCAGGCCAGGCTGAGGGCCCTGTCCCTCTGTCTGAAACCCCTCTCGCCCTTAGGTTCTTGCCCTGAAGGCTCAGGGACCCCGCACCCCATGCTCAGTGCCCTCCTGCCTGGGGCCCCTGGCTGAACCCACCTGACCATGGCACTGCGTTCAGACGCCCAGCCCAGGTGTGATGTTCCAGTGGAGACACCTTTTGGAACTTCCCCAGCCTCCAGGGAAACATCTGTCCCTCCCAGGCCACTGATGCCTGGTCTTTGTAAACCTCACACACCCGTAATGCTCTGCAGTCTCCCATCTGCCTCCCTGCCAGGAGCGCATGCACAGCTCCCCTTTGCCTGGGGACCTCGGGGAGGACAGGCAGCTCGGCCCACTCAACCCAGCTTGGTGACTGCTGAGGGGAAGACGAGCTTCTGATTGGCTGAAACAGCTATCGCCCTTGGTTATCACGACCTGTAGACATTGGGGATGGATGGGGAATCCCCACCCTAGCCAAGGAGACTGTGGTCTGAGGATGTCTAGGAAGAAATAGCAGTCTCTTCTCCCAAACCACAGAGCTAACTGCTCACCCCTGTCATGACTGCTGCTATTATTCCACTTAAGAACGATGCTGACGATTCCGACTGATCCTGTAAGAAAGTGGGGTCATTTCCATTTTTCAGAGAAGGGAAACTGAAGTAACCAGCCACACTGCTGGCTGCAAGAACCTGGATGCACTCTAGGTCTCTGTTACCAGAGCCATAGGGAGAAGACACACGGGAATAAATGTGCGCCCTTCCACATGACTGCCAAATCCACGTTTACCAGTTAAGTACGCAATTCACGCTATCCCTAACCAACTTCTACCTGATTTTACTTCCCAACACAGGACTCATGACTGCCATCCTTCCTTTCCCCTGGGGCAGCCCCAAGAGAACCACGGAGATGTCCTCTTGTTTTCCTTCCTTCCCTTCCCCAGGCCTGGACGCTCAGAACCAGGTATCCCGCCACTCATAACAGCTCCCACAGCTCTGCTGTAGTCACTCAATGCGCGTGGTGAACGTGGTGAACCAGCACCTGCTCTACTTGGTGGAACTGGGGATTCAGCCTGGAGCCAAATTGGGGATTCACAACCTCCTTGCCCCATGGGTGTTTCTGTGCACCCCTTATCTTCTCACCAGCTACCAGGTGCAGCAGGACTCAGAGAGAGAGAGAGAGAGAGAGAGAGAGAGAGAGAGAGAGAGAACGTCACTGATATTGGCAGGTGGCTGGGCTGCACCTCGGAGCTATCGGTTGTGTTTAAGCCCCACTGCAGTGGTCACGCGCTGGCTCTGAGAACTGCTCTCTGTTACAGTAGTTAATTTCATCTGTTTTGCAGAAATATTTACTAAGGGTGAGCGACGGAGGCAGGCGGCTGTGGCTGCTTCCACTGTAACCATCTGGTTTATTTACAACCAGGGCTCTGTGGTGCAGATAGCTCAAAGAGGATTAAATTAGACTTTGTAGATTAAAGTCCCGAACCCTATAAAACTCATAAGCCTTTGTATGCTAAGCAAGAACTTTGACTCCCATTGGCCTTCCGGCTGATATTTTTGCACCCACAGAAAGAGGGAAAAGCTTTTGATATTTTAGTATTTTCTTATCAAGCGTGTTCCTTAGGCAGTCAGCTGGTTAAGGGGGAAAAAGCAACTTCATAGACCGATTCTATGGGACCAGTGTGACCTGTTTCATCCGCACTGTAAACAAGGCTTCTCCATCTCTGTTTACTAATCTCCTTGATCATGGGCACAAGGACTGCTCAAAAGGAAACGGCCCCCAATCTGCCAAAGCCAAAGTTTATTTTCTGTTGGTCATCCAGTCATTGCCCATGTCGTTATACCCCAAGCACTTGGCTACTGCAAGTTTTCTTGCCTTTGGTTAGAAACTAAGTCCTTGGGACACCTTCCATGCAACTGGGAGACGCTTTCCAAGTCTTGCTGCGATGGGCTGCTAATCGCCTCTCCAGCAAGGGTCCCTCACCTTTGGGTGAGTCATTTGCCCCCTCCCAGCCCCCACCCCCGGCCTCCGTCCTCTTCAGACTCTGAAAGGATCCGTTCAATTTAGCCTTCTCATTGATCTTTAAAGTCTCCCTCTCAGTCACTTTCCACTTGAAGCCGCGTTTGATGTTTCCACGGGCGTTTCTACTGATGGGCTTCACCCAGAGAGCTTTGTCGTTGACTTTGAGAGTCTGGTGTTCAGAGGATGGACTGATCTTCACAGGTGTTACTTTCTGCACACGGCAATTAGCCACACAAGCCAAATTGGCACAAGCAACATGCTCGTGTGCTCTCCGCGTTGAACCCTGGGTGCTCACTTGGGAGGCTCTGGTGGGACCCACGAGCCCAGTTAAAGATGGGAAAATCTCCTTGTGGATGTCCGACCCTCACCGAGGAGGGTGGAACAGCGTGGCGGAGGGCCTGCAAACTGAGCCACCAGACGTCCGGGCGATTCTCTTCACTGGACCTCTCTGTTTATGTAGGGGATCAGATATCTTCTTGTGACATTTCAGTACATTGGTTCAATGGGAAATCAATGACTTCATTAAAATACAGCTGAAAAATAGACTTTCAACAGAATCTGCATCAAGAATGGGGATGGTTTTGTGATCCTGTTTGGGGGTTCAGAGGACCTTGCATAGCTGCGCCTTCCTTTTGGAGTATCAATAACAAAGATGAAAGCATAATGGATTTCTGAGGATGAATCTTTCAAACTTTTCTACCTGGGGACCTCCCCCCCAGGAGAGCTTCGGTGACTCACCAGTGTCTCGATGACACCTTTGCTCTGTCCCAGCAAAGGCACTTTGGAAATCCTCAATTCTGGAAAGGGGGTGGGACAGGCCCCACTCTCACTGTAGCCAATCACATCAGCTAGACTTCCCCAGCAGCTTCTTCCTCGACCATCCTCCCTCCCATCTCTAGGGCAGCTCTGGAATCCTGACGCCTCGCTGGGGAGCTAGTCAATCAGAAGAATCACCTCTAGCCAGGTGCACAATCACCATCATCAAACAGGGTTTGCGAGAGCCTGAACCCTGGACAGGTGTTCAGGAGGTGTGATTAGCAGCCGTGTTAATACAGGTGATTGTATCCATAGTATCTTTTACCCACCTGATCTGTTTAATTTTCAGTCATTTCAAGAGATAAGGACAACAGATGTTATCAATCCGTTTTGCATGTAAGGAAGCTTAGAGATGGTTTATCTTCCCTTTGCCTTCTTTCTCTTCCTCCCTCCTTCTTTCCTCCCTCCCTCTCTTCTCTCCATCTTACCTCCCTTTCTCCCTCATTCCCTTCTTGTCTCCTGCCCTCTTTTTTTTTCCTTCTTTCCTCATTTTTCATGGGACCCTTCGGAACTCAGGTCTGCTCTCCATGACCGCTGGCTTCCCACCTGTTTATCTCAGAAACCACACAGAGAACTCAGCTTTCTTTGAAGTCAGATGGTTCAAAGGGGGTGCCGAGCCTCCATCAGCCTGGATTCCAATTATAACGAACCTATGGCGAGCCGCGCTGAAATCACATCTGATTTATTCAAACCCTTTCCCCTGATGATTGCCTTTCTTCATTCTGGACAAGAATATCTGCTCTTTCTGGGTGAGGGAGCAGCCTGATTATAGCTTCATTAGAAAATGGTGCCGCTCGTTCTTGCGGTCTAATTGGTTGACAGGGTTTGGGATACAGACATGTAAATCGCTGTCAGTGCGCGTGGACCCCTTTTCATCATGGCGAAATCTTCTGCTGTCAAAGCCAACGGATATCTGGAGTGGTTGATTTTATGTGTCATTAAAAGAACCATAATTATGGTCATAAGTCTTTCCTGGATTTTTTCAAGAGGTGTACATGGGCTTCTCTGGATTTTCCAATGTTGTCACCCTGTATGACTTTGCGCATGGCGGAGGAGGCAGCTGTTGCAGCTCCAGGGAGCAAAGACTTGACCAAGAGAAGTGGACCTTGGCTGGATTTCTGAGGCTTCTCATCAGCTCCTTTCCTATTATTCTTTCCCTTGCATGCTAATCCTTCAATGTAGTGCCACAATGCTCCGGAGGGCTGGAGACAGCGCCGTGCATGATCCTGGTGGCCGCTGGTGCTCCTACTCAAGGGACATGGGCTGGTGAGGAGGTTGGAGAGTTGTCAAGCCAAGAAAGGACTCTGGGGAATGATCTCTTTGGAAGGAACCAGCATGTTTGAAGGGAAGTTTGTGCGATCCAGGGCTCATGCTCTGCTTCCTGGAAAGCATTTCCCAGGCTTGCCAACCGGGGATTCCTCAAGAGAATGCTCAGCCCAGTGCATCAGGATCCAAACCCATTCGCCGGTCCAACCACTGACCTGAAAAATGGAGGTGTCAGCCTTGGCTGACCTTCCTCCGTGCAGGAAAGGGAAGTGACACTGGTGGCATTCAGCGTTAACTGTCTGGGAATACATAAGGATGGCAAGTTAAACAGTAATCACTAGGTAACCATCTCAGACAGATAGAAAGAGAGGGGAAAAAACCCAAGAGTAGCTATCTTTAAAGAGAACAAGCAGATCTGAGTAATCCAATTTAGGGGAGATAAGAGCCTGCTGCTAGTACTGTCCTTTAACTGGACAAACGCCTTCGTTCAAGTGTCAACCCCAATCCGGAAGAGGTCACCGCACTGGGCCTGCTGCCTAATATACTCCTGAATTGGCTGAGTGGCTTTCCGAACAAACACACTGGTCCAACAGAATTGATTTTCAACAGGCCGTATTGGTCCCTAACGTAATTATCCAGGAGTGAGTCAGTTCACGGCGGCCCTTGCATTTAAACGCTGCTGGTCAGCCCAGGAGAGGGTACGGCCGCGCCGAGGTGCCTTCTCCAAAAACCACTTGGGAATTTTCCTCTCTGCCCCCAGCCACTTTTCTCCCTCCTCCCTAAATGATTCCAAGAACAGCAGGGATTTTGCACAGCTCCGTCCTCAGTAGACATCGTCTTGCCCCTGTTTACAAAGATCTGGGGAGGGACTGGCCTCATGGGCCAACCAATACCAAGTCCGGGTGGTTTGATAGGCGAATTCAATTTACAATAAAGAATCAAATGGAATACTTGAAAAATCCCTTGCTGTTTAACCTCTTCCTTTCTCAGAAGGATTCTGGGCAGCATTGTTCCAGTTACTTTGGTGCATCCAGCCAGCCAGGGGCAGGTCAGTAGAGGTGACCTCCTACACTAGTGCATTTCCTTCAAAGACCCTCACTCACATCATTTGGTCCAGGTCCCAGTTGGTCAAGAACAGCATGATCACCGAACTTCCAGCTGATCATTACAAAATCTTTGAAACCTCCAAGGATCCCCAAAGCTGGGAGGCCTGCTATGAAAGTATAATGACCTTTATATGGTTTCCAGGATACCCCAAAAGAAATATCTTTTCTCTGGATGCAGGAATACTGGCAATCCCAAGACCACCATTTTTCTTTCCACTTGAGAAACTTACATCTTTCTCCCAGCCTGGAGAATCACCATACCGGTAATGCCTTATGCACATTCTTGGAGCCCATGCCTCTGGACCACAGAGAGGGCAGGACTGGGGTCTAGGAATCCTGATGCTCCTCATCCCTGGGGGATTGTGTTGTCTACAGTGTAGCTCAGTAACTATTTGTGGAGTTGGATGAAAGTGCTTTGTAGTGACAAAAGGACCACCAAGTGGCTGTGTGAGCCTGTGCTATGGCCTGACCTCTCTGTACCTGTATTTCTTCATCTGTGAGATGAGGATAATAATAGCACTTGCAATATTGGGTTGTTAGGAGGATGAACTGAGTTTGTATTTGTCAAGTTTGGGGAACTGTGTGTTAAAGAAGGGGCATGATCGGCCACTTATAGGGTAGCAGCAAAGGGGCATTCAATAGAATCAGCCTGCCAGAATCTTTTCTTTATCTGAGACCTCATGTACTGTGAAATCTATAGCCCATTGATCAATTAAAAGCACCAACATCCTGGCCACCCTCTGTGGGCCTGGTTTAGGGCCAGGGAGTCCCACCTGTGTGGGTGTCTGAGCTACGCTGTTTGCCCACTATTTTGTTCTGGGGGTGGAGAGCTGCTGACAGGGAGTTTCAGGGTAGGGCATAGAAGACACATCCCTGCCTGCCCTGTGTTCGCTTCAGGGGAACTCCACATAGTTGGGTAAGGAGATCATGGTGGCATTGGCCGTCAGGAAACTCATCTTCTAAGTTATCAAGAAATGCTGTTCAATCACGACTGAGCTGGGAGGCGCTACTCAGAATTATCTGTGAGAGACAAGAAAAATATTCTCCTTTGCTTCAGGTGCTACCACCACCCGCGGGCTCATCTTACCAACAGTGTTTTGGTTTCTACTGAACTCCTCTGGCCAGAGGAGAGCCATGGAAACCAAAGCCAGGACCCCCATCTATTCATGCACCCATTTGGGTCAAACCAGCACCCAGGGCGGTCCTGTGGTCATCCTACAATGAGCACGTACTGCGGTATTTTGTGGGAACCCAAGCTAACACCTGAGTATTAAAAGTAATAATGAAGATAATATGCTGGAAGCTATCGTAACTGATCTCCTTATTGAGTCTGACGCTCAATAATATCATTGTCATTTCATCTGAGGAAACGGAGGTACAGAAAGGTCAGAGAGCATGGCTGAGGTCATAGAATTAGGACCTCAAGCCAACTTGTGTCTGCCCACTCATCCTGCCCAGATGCAGGGGGTGAAATGGACGGATGAACTGTACTTTATCGAACAATGTTAAGGCTGTTAATACAGACCCAATTTGCAGAAAAAAAGAAAACTATGAAAGGGAGGGGGAGAAAAAGAAGAAGGAGGAGAAAGAGAGGTGGAAAAGAGGTTGGGGATAAAGGACCAGAGGAGACAGCAAAAAGAGAAATATGTTATTAATATTTAACATTATTATTTTTATTTATCGAATAAATAGTGTTCTCCATAATGACAGATAGCATTTATGGAGAGCATAAAATACACCAGGTGCTGCACCACGTGAAGTACTTTGCATTCATTTATTTTATTTAATATTCATAATGAAACAACAATCTGATGCCGCTATGACTCTCCTTTTTAGAGAAGGAAACTGAGGCTCAGGTTATAGCAGAGGAAGTATAGGACTCAAACCTAACCAGAATAGGGCTGTGGGGTGTAGCAAATAAAAACACAGGGCACCCATTTCAATTTGGATTTCAAAGAAACCCCAAATCATCTGGGGGCATACTTATACTAAAGCAACAAATAATTTAGGACATACTTATGCTAAGAAAGTTGTTCATTCATCTGAGATCCAAACTGATCTGGGTGCCCTGTATTTTATCTGGCAACCCTAAACAGAAGCATTATGAGGTCGTCTCAGCTATTTATAGCTTTAAGCTGGCATGAACTTTTCATTTATGGTCCCAAGTGTATTCATCTGATCAGATTCTCGGGCATCTGTATGGATGCCAAGGGGATCCAAATTCTTGACTGGCTTCCAGTGCATTTCAAGTGCCTGAGTAGGATTTCAGGGGGTGCATAATGGCCAGGGTGGCCACTCTGTGCTGGGGGTACGCCCCCACACGGGGTCTCATTTCACTGGGTGTCCTCTTCTACACTCTGATCGTCTGCAGACTTCTACCCTGGCTACTGGACCACAAGCATCCAGCCTCCTCCCCAGCACGGCTTCTGCTTGCAATGGAGCCTTTTCTGTCCTGAACAGAATGCCAAGGCCTTCCCCCTGCTTCAAGTGTGCACAGCTGCCTGGCAGAGAAAGACAACATCCACGTCCACCCTTCCTCCTGCCTGTCCTTCCCCGAAAGTACTCCTGAATAGGGTCAGGTTCTGGCTGTATTTTTCAGTCTCTAATTAGCAGATTCCAATTCATCACCCTCAGTATCTCCTGGCATCAGCCCTGAGATTCCCTCCTCTCAGCCTGGTGAATCGGTCTTCATTTAAAACCCTCTCTCTTAGCCCTAAATGGAAATCAATTCTGCAAGTTTAGCAAATAGTTAATTACTCCACAAAGAGGATTGATTGGCCTTTGATCACCAGAAAGCTCTGCAGTGCTATTAGTCTCTTTCATCTGTGATTAAACCACAGAGAGAAAGAAACAAAAACTAAATTAGGCTTCTCCTGTTATCCTACAAATATTTAATGACGGGCTAATCTCCTAGAGGTGTGTTCAGGGGATACGCGTTCCATCAGGAGCCGGCTTCCATTCAACCTTGAACCCAGATTCCATCTTTGTGGAGAGCACAGCAAAGAACTTGACAGAGGAATAGAGCTGGGCTCAAAGGAACGCTTTGTAGGACCCCTTCTTGTCCGCCTTTTCTTCTTCCCTCTTCTTATGTATGTTTTAATGCAGATAAAGATTTCCCCAGTGGACTCCTGACATGAATAATAATAATAAAAGGAAATCTGCCTCGAAAAATTCCTTTCGGGTTTTTCTAACTCTCTAGACCCTGTCCCGCAGATTTGCAGATGGCAAGGGAGACAGGCTCCTTCAGCTGGGTGCAGAAAAGGCACACGTCACGGAGCATTCCACGGTGACCCCTTCCCAAATAGGAGGGCAGGAGCTGGGGTGTCCGCTTCCACCAATAATTGACATCATTGCATATATAAAAATTATACTTGAAAAAAGGCACAGTCTACACATTTTGATGCAATAGTCCTATAAAGTACATAAAGAAACTGAGGCACAGCCAGGAGGAACCAGCAAGGAGTTTGAAGTCAGGCAGAAGTGAGTTCAAATGCTCCCTCTGCTTAAAGTCTGGGTGACCCTGGGTAAGTCATTTAATATGTCAGACTTCTTACAAAGGGGATGAAGTGTGTACTTTACAGGGCAGCTGTGCTGACCACCTGCAAGGGATTACAAAGGTACCACACACAGCGTCTGACACATAGTAGGACTATTCCTTAGTAGGCTTGTTCCCCTCCCTCCCTCTTAGGGCCATGCAGCTGGTTTCTGAAGGATCTGAGCATGGGGCTTTATTCCTTCCCAAACCCAGTGTGTGTTCTGCCTCGATTTTCCTGCCTCTCCAGCAATCTTTCTCTTTCACAGTTACCATTATTCTTGTTATCCACCCTTGAGATGCAGTCCCGAAATAGCATCAAGACTCCAGAATAAAAGAAGAGATCAAGGCCAAGCATGAAGGCAGCTAAGGTATCAACCAATTTTTAATTGATTGGGCCCTTTCTCAGTGTTAGACTCCCCCCTACAACCAACTGGATAAGCTAGTTTAGTCTCCAGAAACAAATGCAAGATAGTACCTAACAGACTGTTTTCCAATCTGGTCTTTTGGATAGAGACGGCCAGTGTGCACTTTGTGTCCCCCTCATTTGCTCTTCCTGCAATCTCATGCGTATCCTTACAGGTCATTCTGGGGTTTTCCTCTTCATAATTTTATCAGACAAATGCTGCTAATTGGACTGACCCAGAGCAAGATGGTGCTGCTGTAGCTAGTCTTCTGTATCGTGGAGCTTCACCACCCCTGCAGGACGCCCTCCTTGCGGTGACACATCCCATGTTCTACAGGATAAAGAACAATGGACTCAGCACCAGGTGACCCGGTGGGTGTCCCAGCTCTGACATTTACAAGCCTGGTGACCTTGGACAGCACAGTGGCATTACTAACAAGTTTAATTAACACTTGTTGAGCACCTTCCTGTGTCAAGGACTGAGCCGGTGTTTCTAAGGGACTGAATAGACTAATTATATAAAGGCAGTTTTAGCTGTGATTATCACTGTCTTTAGGTTTCGTTAGGGCCCACTCCTGTCTTCTCAATACTCACCCTGCACGTGAAGGCTCCTGGCTGCAGGCACCTGTGATTCCCACCTGAGGGGTTTCTTTTCCTGGTCAGGGGAGTCCATGGGGCTCGCGCTGGGGTATGCACAAGAACCACCAGCGTAGGAAGCAGCTATCAAGCAGCGATGGGCTGGGATCTCCCCTTCCCTCCACGAGGTGACTCCGAGTGTGTGTTCTGCACTATCCCCCAGAGGTGCCCAGCAGGGTTAGACTCCAGTCCTCCACAGTGTAGACGTGCTTGATAACACGCGTACACACATCTTATGAGTTTCTTTCCCTTCCCTATTTCCCTACCTATGGTTCCTGGGCTCACCTCCCTAATGGATGATTTGTCAAATTTTTGACTCTGTTTTTATTTCTGGGAAAACTCAAGTGAAGAAATAGGTTGTCATCGTTGTCATCATCCTCGTTGTCGTCATCATCATCATCATCATCGGGGGGAGAGAGAGAACCTTGGAGGAACACACATGGAGAACACATGCGACCCTACCGCAGATGAGCCTCTTCAATGCTAGGGTGATATTTTTGCCAGAAAACCAGAATGTTCACCCTATAAGACCCCTTTCCTTCAGACCCGAAAAAGAGTTGAAATGACAGATTTGCCTCAGACCAGGAGACAGGTGTGTGGAAGGAATCGGGCTCTGCCTAGTAGGAACTTTTCAGTACTTGGGGGATTTGAACCTTGGTTTGCATTGTGTGGTGGACTGACTGCTGATTCTTCATCCAAATTACATCTCTCACGCTCATAGCTCTCTTCCCTTCCAGCTGTAAGAGCCTGCAGCCCATCACTCTCTTCTATTCTCCAACACATTTCCCATGCCTGCATCTCTCTGCCCAAAATTCTTCAAGGACTCCTCCCTGTTTTCATGAGGATGAAAATTCTGGACCCACCCACAAGTCCTGGCCCTGGCTTCCTCTTGGGTCTTTCCTCCTCATCCTCACACTTTACTATCAAGGAGCATCTTGCTACTCCTTGAAGCTGTCTGGCTCCTCCCAGGGCCTCCCTCCATCTCTCCTTCGGCCTGGATTCTCTGTCCCACGTGTGCATGTTGGCCAACTCTTACTCACCTGTCAGGCGTCCCTCACTAGCTCCTTGTTCAGGGAGGTGTCCCCCAGTTGCCCTGCATAGATTAGAGGTAGGCAGCTTCTGAAACGGCTCTCGGTTATTTCCACTTTCTCCTGCAACCCCTTCCCCTGCAGCAGGTGGCTCGACCTAGTGGCTTGCTTCCAACACACAGAATATGGCAAAAGTGATAGGTGTCACTCTCAGGATCTGGATGCAAAGCCCTGTGCCCTCTTCTCCTGCATCCCTTGCCCTGACGAAGCACACTGAAGACAGGCTACATGACAAGGAACTCAGGGCAGCCTCTGACCAGCAGCCCACAAGGAATTGGATTTTGCCAACAACTTGCTAAATGAGTTTGGAAGCAGGTCCTTCCCCAGACCAGCTTTGAGAAGCCTGCAACCTTGGCTGACACCTTGGGTGCAGCTTTTGAGGGACAGGCATCTAGCCATGCTGTGCACGGACTCGTGGCTTACAGGAGCTAAGGTGGTGCATGTTGTTCCAAGCTCTCAGGTTCGGGAGTTGTTTGTTATGCAGCAATAGATAACTAACACAGATTCTATCTCCTCATTATATGGGATCACTCCAGAGAGTCAGAGACACTGTATGACACTGTACACTGTAAGGAACAATTTTACAACAGGTCCTGAATGTAAAACATCTCTGCAAGCTTTGGGAAGCTCGACAGGATAGTGGCCAAGGGCCTGGACTCTGAAGGCACACTACTGGGACTTGAATTCTGGCTCCATCGCTTGCCACCTTGATGTCTTTGTGCCAGTCATGTGACTCTGAGCTTCAGTGCTTCATGTGCAAAAGGGAGGTAATAATAACAGGTATCTCATAAAGTGGTTGTAAGGATTAAACAAGATGACAGTTGTAAATTGCTCCAAACAATACCTGGTACACAGTAAGCACTTAATAAATGCTACTATCTATTATCATGCTTGTGAGGATAAGAGAACATGTGACATCACTTTTGGAAGCTGAGGATCTTGCTCTCCACCGAGGGAGATGCCCCAGCTCACAAAGGAAGAATGCACAAGGTGATAGACAATTACATGCTACATCGTTTTCTTTAGGCTTAAAACACTGAAGGAGTTTAGAAGAGGTAAAGAAAAAAAAATAGGCGCGACTCTCCTGGAATGTTCATGGTGAGATTTTAACTAAGCATGAAAGATGTTAGACCCCAGGTGGACACAAAAGGAACGAGGAGGGGGCCCTGGCATGAGCAGAGAACAGAGGTAGGAGCAAAGGGCCAAAGAGTAGGGCCAGAAGTTTGGCAGGAGTGGAGGATGAGTCCCAGGGAGAAAAGACCCCAAAGAGGGCAGAGACTTGTACACTAACGACAAAGCCTCAGACTGGATCCTGTAGGATGGGGGTGAACTAGCTTGTTTAACACTTGTCAAAAGTGCTGAGAACAGGAGGGGTTCAGGAAGGGAAGCATGGAGGCTGGAGGCCCTGTATTCTCCAACTAAAGCAGACACCAGAGTCTGCCTGGCTATGTGTCATGTGCCCAGGGACATTGGGAGGGAAAGGCCTCACCTGGGGACAGAGGAGCCACCACTGCTGGGCCTGTCGCGGCACAGCACCCCCAGAGGCACATCCTTTCTGGGTTGATGCGAGTCTGAGTGGCTCCCTTCACCCACAAGCCTTGGAAGCCCCGAGGCATGAGTGTTTGCAAGTTGGTGCATGTTTAAGGTCAAGGGAACATTGATTTCCACCCCGAGTTGTGGTGGAAGCTGCTAATTTGATAAGACAGAGCATTAAAGATTCAGTGTGCATGGGTATTGATCATGGGGTAGGTCTTGTTAGATGGTATTTTTTTTCTAATGATCAAACATCTATTGGTGGGAAACTAAATAAGAATTATTCACCTGAACCCACCTGGTTTGAGGGGCTGCAGACCTGAGTAAGATATAATAACTGAGTGCAGCACTTTGAAGACAGACGGAGGTTGGCTAGAGTCCTGGGTTTGTCACTCATAGTCCTGTAGCCTTGGGGAAGTGATTCAGCGTCTGTGCCTCGGGTTCCTGACAGGCACAATGAAAGAGTTCATATCTATGAGGCGAGGTGGTTGTGAGAATTAAGTAAGAGACAGGTGCCAGCCGTGGTGGCACACACCTGTAATCCCACTTGGGAGGCTGAGACAGGAGGATCACAGGTTCAAAGCTGACTTTAGCAACTTAGAGAGGCTCTTAGCAACTTAGTGAAACCCTGTTTCCAAATAAAAAGTAAAAAGGGCTGGGGGTGTTGCTAGGAGGTAGAATGCCCCTGGGTTCTATCCCCAGCACCAAATACACACACAGACACACACACACACACAGACACACACACACACACACACACACACACACACACAAACACACACACACTCACAAAGTAAGAAACAGGAGATAATGATAACACCCATAAGAATGGTAGAAAATCTTACTTGAGCATGTTCTCTATGCCAGGCACTATTCTTGCTTTACACATTTGGATTGATTTAATCCTAAAAGCACCCAATGAGGAAACTGAGGCACAGAAGCTTGCCAAAAGTTACATAGCATGGAGCAAAGACTTAAAGCCAGGTAGTCTGCGACCAGAGGTGGCACCATAAAGCCCTGCGAAGAAGGTTTTTTTTTTTTTGTAGTACTGGGGATTGAATGAGCTACACCCCCAGCCCGATTTTTAATTCTTTATTTTGAAACAGGGTCTCACTAAGTTGCAGAGGGCCTCACTAAGCAGCTGAGGCTGGCCGCGAACCCGTATCCTCCTGTCTCAGCCTCCCAAGTACTGGGATTACAAGCGTGCGCCACCACGCCCGGCTGCAAAGAAGATTTTAGCGTACGTACTACATGGGTGCCAAATAAATGAAGAACTGATAGCCATGTGTGTTGGTAGGAGACCACCAAGTCCACGCTTCCTCTTTTTTTTTTTTGCGGTACCGGGGATTGAACACAGGGGCGTTCTACCTCCGCGCCACGCCCCCGGCCCTATTTTTTATACTTTATTTTTGAAACCGGGTCTCATGAAGTTGCGGAGGGCCTCACTAAGGAGAGAGAGAGAGAGACAGACAGACAGACAGACAGGGAGAGAGCTGAGGCTGGCCGCGAACCCGGATCCTCCGGTCTCCGCCTCCCAAAGTACTGGGATTACAAGCGTGCGCCACCACGCCCGGCTCTTCCACGCTTCCTTTTTGTTAAATCTTTGCAGAATCGCAGCTGTGATTTCCCCATGGGACGGTTCAGGTGGCAATGTAAAAGAAAGTAACAGTGGGCCAGTCCCCTACGTCCTCCACCCAAAAAAAATGCCTGGATGAGGAAGGAAGAAGCAAAATGGAGAAATAATGGAAAAGCCAAAGCAAAACCACATTGACTCTGTCTGTAAAAAAAAAAAAAATCAGCTTGCCTGTGCTCTTGTCCATCTGCGTGTCCCCACGCTTGTCACCCACTTAAATCGGTGTGTCCATTCCCTTCCTGAGCATCCTCAGGGAAGGACGTGCTCCCAGAGACTTGGCAGCCAACTTCCATGTTTCAGATCCTCCTGGAGCAGGAAATCCCTCCTGGAAAACTGGTTCCAACATGATTGGGAGAATTATGGCAGCCAATAATAGTTTGGCTTTCCACTTTGAGCCACGTGCCCCTTGCCTTTCCTGCCCCACCCTCAGGACCTCTGCTCCCTGTCACATTCTCTGCCTAAGATCTGCATCCAAGGAGAGGAACTGGAAGAGGCTCAGGTCTCTGAGAGCCGCTGTGTTTTGTTGGAGTTTGCCAAGGGAACTCCGGAGCTGCTCTCCCGAGGTCCCCTATATTACCTTGTTCTGAATCTCCCTAGCCCAGGGCACAGGGGTCAGGCTGGCTGCCTGGAGATGTGGCCCACTATGGGATGGCCCGGGAACCGAGTCAGGAGGCCAGAGGACCAGACGAGAGCATCTCTATCTAATTCACACCTTGGCACCAGCTCGCAGGGGCTGGCACATCTAATTTGCAGCAGGAGTGTCTAATGGGTGTGAGGCCTCACCAGACCCATGCAGCACACTTCACAGAGTGTTTGGAAGGACCGCCGAATAGCCTGCAAATGAGTCACAAGGAAACACCCAGAACCATGGATGAATTCATCTAATATTTCAGTACCAGATGCAAGACCACGCAGGGCAAATGGGGCACCTGACCACCGGCCAGTGGTACTGCTGAGTTCACAGGCAGGAAGCCTTGCTTACTTCCTGGAGGTGAAAATGAACAATAGCATCACTCTAATGTGAAATTAGGGGGAGGGTACTCAGGCTATCTGAATCAAGGAATCTAAAGTAGCTAAAGGGTTGCCAAATAAATTTCCTGGCAGCTCTATCTCTTTAAGTATCATGCTTAATTTATACATCAGCGAGGACTATTAAAGTAAGATATAAAAGACATGAAATAGTTTTTGGTGAGCATCTTGTGCTTGATTTAAAAAAATGATCACAACCCATGGAAATGAACTCATTTTGGCAAGAGACGAAGTCTATTTTTCTAATATTGGGATTCATGTTGGACCTGTGCCTTTCTTTGACCAATATAGTGTAGTGCAAGTGACACTGTGAGAGATCTGGTGGCTAGGTCCTAGGAGACTGTCTAGCGCCCACTCTCAATCCTGAAGCCCTGAGGGGTTCAGTCTGAGCTAGTCTGCTACAAGATGAGGCGAAGGAGGAATAGAACTCAGGTGCCCAGCTGACAGTCCACCAACCCCTAGCCGACCTAGCTACTCGTAAACAAGCCTCATCCAAGGTCAGTTGAGATTTATCCAGGTCAGCAGAACTGCCCAGATGAGCCAGATCAAATTGTTGACCCATAGAATCACAAATTAAGTAAATGGCTGCTGTTTTAATATACCAAGTGTCAGTGGTTTGTTATGCAGCAGAAGCTAACTGTTACATATTTTAAATACTGCTCCAAATTCTATTGACTTGCTTAAGCAACATGTTTTCAAGACTGTAAGATTTATGAAGTCATATCACGGCACCGTCTTTCCCCCCATTTTATCCGCACCAACTAACCTGTGCATGCCACCAGTAAGCATTCAGTAAATACTGAATGAAAGAATAGTATGAAACAGACTTATCTTGATGACACCTCAATTTGTTTTTTTTTCTTCCTAAATGAGGCAGGGAATAATGATAAATACAAAGAAAGAAAGAAAATACAAAGGAAAGAAAACTCAATTAGACCATGTCTTAATTATCCAATATTCTTAATTAATGGGGCATGGATGCATGAATTTTAAAGCATTCACCAGCTCCTTCTATCTGCCCTTAAACAAATATTTGTTTAGTACATAATTTGTGCTATGCACTATGCCCACCCCAGGATACAGTGGATAAACAAGATGGATAGCATCCCTGGTCTCATGGAGCTGTAGAAATTTAAACCATTAATTCTATATAACTTGGAATTAATTCCATTTTGGATCTGTGGGCAGAAATTATCAGCAAAACTATGGATAGGTACATCCGTACAGATGTCATCTCATCCTGGGACAAGGTGTTTTCTTTCCTGTAATTTGACACTTGTTGGTATATTTCTTCTTTTCCTATTCATTTAAATTTTAGAATTCATTTAGCTGCTCAACAAATATTTATTGGGTACCCTGTGCCTGGTATTAAGTATACATAAGATGAAATGAAGCTCTCCCTGACCTCGTTGAGCTTTCGGTCTGGTCAGGGAGACAGGAGTCATATGGACAATCACTCTAATAAACAAATAATTACAAACGAGTCAAGCGTCATAGAGGAAAGGCCTGGGGTGCTCTTTTGGGCAGCATGAGCTGGTCTAGGTAGGGGGTGGCCAGGGACTCCAGGGAGAGGCACACAGCGCAGCACAAGAGCCTTGCAACTTAAGCTCGTGAGTTTGGGGACATTCTTGTCCTGTGTGGCTTTTAAGGACTTGGGGCTAAATTTTAAGGACTTTAGGAGCTTGGACTGTTGACTTGCGAGCACTCTGGGATGTGCGGCTCCATCTCCCCCAGACAGCAGTTGCCCGTTGGTGGATCTTTCCACTCACGTGACTGTTATAGATGATGTCTAGATCTGGGACAAGGGTTCCGGAATTTGTCCCCTATACCCCACTAACTGAAACTACTATACCCCTATAACTAACAACCCTATGCCCCCTATAACTGACACTCCTGTACCCCTATAACTGTGACCCTACAATTGTGCCCCTGGTGCCTCTATAACTGATGTCCCTGTACCCTCTATACTGACACTCCTATACCCCACTAATAGCAGACACCTCCTCTGCCATTTTCCACCTGTAGCAATGGCAGATGCTTCCTCCACCGTCTCCATCCCTGCTCATCATCCCCTTTCTTTCCCACGTGCCCGCGGGGCATCTGGGTGGCCATGTGGTGTGTCGCCTCCCTCACAGGCATGTGGTGAATGTCACTGAGAAGATGTCTGTGAAGTGCCACATGTTCTGAGAAGAGAGACCCTCTCCAGAAAGAACATGCAGGATCGTAATTACTACTGCACCTCTGCGGAGAGGCCACGGGTACTTGGCATGACGCCACCCCCTTATCTGGAGACAGCTGCTGCCTGGCTGCGTGTGCACTCGCTGTCCCAGGCTCCCCCCCTCCACCTCACAGACGGTGGCTCCAGCCTGCGGCGGGCACAGCCTGCTCATCGCCCTGGCTGGGAGGAGCTTGGACGCAGACAAGGGCACATGCCCACACCTCTGACCCATCCGTCAAAGTTTATTCATTCAACAAATATTTATTGAGTGACTTCGGTGAGCCAGACACGAGTCTAGACATCGCTGGGGTACACAAGCTTATGACGGATGGGAGAGACCATTTATGAAACACTAGCTATGGGGCTCAGCACCAGGCCAAGGAAGAGCTCATCAATCCCTTTACAGACGGAGGGACTGCTGCTCCGTGACATATAGAGGGTCAAGGAGTTAGTAAATGGCAGAGCTGAGACTTGGTTCCGTGTCAGCCCGATTCCAAACACTGTGTTATTTTCATGATGCTGTTCTGCTTCAAGAACTTCCAGAGATGCCCAAGATCTCCCTCCACCTCTCCAGAGACTGGCATCCCTAAACATGGGCGCCAAGTCACATCAACCCTCTGGTCTTCAGCTCACCGTAATACGCAGTCCTTACAAAAAGTCCTATTCTCCCCTTGCAACCTTGGGGTTGCCTTTTGGCTTTTAGTGGTACAGGGGACCGAACCCAAGGGCATTCTACCTCTGAGCCCGATGTTATTTTTTATTTTGAAACAGGGTCTGGCTAAGTTGCTGAGGCTGTGATCCTCCTGTCTCAGCCTCCCAAGTACTGGGATTAACAGGTATGTGCCACCACGGTGTCCAACTTGGAGTCACCTTCTTTTTGTGTATGTGTGGTACTGGGGATTGAACCCAGAGATGTTCTACCTCTGAACTACATTCCCAGCCCTATTTTATTATATTTATTTATTTATTTATTTATTTTTGCGGTACTGGTGATTGAACCCAGGGGCATTCTACCTCTGAGCTACACTCCCAGACCTATTTTTTATTCTTTATTTTGAAACTGGGTCTCACTAAGTTGCGGAGGGCCTCACTAAGTAGCTGAGGCTAGCCGCGAACCCCGATCCTCTGGTCTCAGCTGCCCAAGTACTGGGATTACAAGCGTGCGCCACCACACCCGGCTTTTTTTTAAAAAAATTTGAAACAGGGTATCACTAAGTTGCAGAAGGCCTCACTAAGTAGCTGAGGCTGGCTGTGAACTGCAATCCTCCTGTCTCAGCCTCCCAAGTACTGGGACATGTACCATCACAGTGTTTGGCTTGGAGTCACCTTCTTCAACATTGTCTTTTCTCAGTTTAATGCTTGATAGAAATCCCCAGATGCAGGTGGGAGGAATAAATATTCCAGGCAGAGGAACACACACATGCAAGTTCACGGAGGTGAGAGAGCTTTAGCTATGTGGGGAGGACCTAGGCATGCTCTGCAAAAGGGAAGGAGTCCAAGAAAGGAAATGCTAAAGGTACAAGAGAAAAAAAGAGGAATAACCGATGTTGGCAAGATGGGACTGAATCAGACGTCCAGCCGAGGAGGTAAGGAAAAATGATGCTTTCTGGGCAGGCAGGAAGGTTAGGTGCAAGTACATAGAAATCAAATAAATAAAAATGATGACCATTAATGTACTTCCAGAGCAAAGAAAAGGCTTGGCAGCTCCAGTGGGAAATGGGAAATGCTGTTGGCAAATTATTTGCTGAGATGTTATTTAAAATAGCAAATAATTGGAAACAACCTTTGTGTCCAGCAATGGGGGCGTGCTTAGGAAAATTCTGAGACAGCTACTGGGGGGGATATTATGCAGCCATTAATAATGATCATTAGGAAGATTTGTATGGGAAAAGCTCATAAGATGGTGCAGTGGGGGGAAGGACTAGAGAAAATATGATCCTGCCATTTTGACTCCTACATGGAGAGAGTAACAAATGAAGTAGATGAACGGAGAAGGATTCTGGTCTCGAAGACTGTTCTGTGACAGGAAGAAAGTGCATGGAACAGTCGCTCTAAAGGGCAAACTATGAATCCCACGAATTACTTGATGCTGTTGGCAAAATTGTGTGTGTGTGTGTGTGTGTGTGTGTGTGTGTGTGCGTGCACTCCATGTGCGAATTTTTCCCGGGTGAGAGGAAGGCTCCAAGATTTCATTATTTTTCAGGGGGATCTGTGATCGTGTCAAGACTACAGAGGATAGTTCAAACGCCTGAATCACAAACTCTCTCCTGTTGGACTTGGGACCTTGTGTTTCCTGAGAGCTAGAAAGCATTCTCCTCGCACATCCATTTCCTAACACTCCGAGAACCCGGTTTGGGAGCCCGTAAGATGAATGATTTGCATCGGGCCCTGCGCAGGATTCAACATCGAGCATGGCTGCAGGCATGTGTGCACACACTGAGCCATCTTCATGCCGTCCCCCAGGTCCCAAGGAGCCCACCAGGGAGCTCTTCCATTGAGCTCAGGGACCTTTTACTAACATCATTTCAGTGACCTCATGTGGATTTGCAAAATTATTAAATTTCCTTCCAATGAACGGTGCCTGGGAGAACCAAGCGCCATGGCTTTGGAGCCAAGTCTGAGATACACAAGACAGAAAGGGATCCCACGAGACCGATGAGCCGAGATGGCTAACTGCCCAGAAGACCACATGCCCTTAAATCAAACTGCCACATCGCATGGTGTGGAGCAGAAAGAACAGCGGGCAATAAAGACAAGAGAAATAGCCACTTAGAAAAACAAATGTTTCGCAGCTTTTGAATAATTGAAAACAATGGTACATTTGATTAGGTCACGTGTTCGAGCCAGTTCATCTGGATGTTAAAACCTTCTGGAACTATTCTGATCCAGTGCACTGTCCTCTTGTCACTGAGGGTTGACCGAGCACCTCCCTACATCGGCCTCTTCTTCCCCATCATGAAGAACATGAGCCCATGAGACTGGAAAGGGTGACAGAGAATTAAGGAGTACAGGCTCTGGGCAGCCCACCCTGGGTCTGAATACCTCCACCACTGGGTGAATGAACTGTATCCACTGAGCCTCGATTCCCTCATCTGTACAATGGGCAGCATTACTTACCATGCAGGTTGCATGAGAACTGTGTGAGCTGATGATGTGTACTACAGAACACATGATACAGACACATCATAGTTATACTCTGGTGGATATACATGAGGAATAATTAAAGAAGGTCCTAACATGCTCCCATCTTACAGCACAGGCTGTTGGGTAGATTAAATAAGCTAATAGAGCAAAGAAAAAAAGCCTCTGTAAAATGTTATAAAAACATCCTTGCTATGAGTGAGCACCTGGCCCGGGCCTTTCCCAAAGGTCACGGGCTCTCCATTTTATCTACGTTTTTTTCTTGTCTCCAAAGAACATGCAAGTTCCCTGGCTGTGGGATCATTTTGCTAGGCTCTCGCTGAGCCTGGGATGAGCTTTGCTATGCTAAGGGTCAATGTGTCCCCAGACAGAACAGTATTTTAATTCAACAGCATTCAGTAGTTATTAAACTATGATAAATGCTAAAGTGGGAAAGATTACACTTAGACATAAGAAGTGTCACTTGAATCACTTAAAAATATTATAATGTATAGCTAATTGCACCTTGACTATATTATCCAGTGCTGGGAAAACACTTCAGATCCTTAAGTAAGGTACCATTTAAATACCTCTTTGGGTATATAATGGGTAATATTCTTGAGTGCACAGGTTGTTCAAGGACCCAGTGTTTGCTGAGTATCTATCACATGCCAGGCAGTCTGTCCATGTTAATTCATTTCATACTCAAAACAATTAATTCTCAGAGGCAATTATTATCACCCCCATTTTGCTGATGAAGAAGTTGAAATTCAGAGATGTCAAGCAACTTGCCTACGATCACACAGATGATGAATGGCAGAGCTGAGATTTCAATCTCAGAAAGCCATCTTCTAGAATCCACGTATACAATTACATGACGTGTTCTCGTACTTTTGGTAACTGAGTGTGTCCTCACCTATAAATTGGTGACAGTATTTATACTGGGCCATTGTTCAGCCATCTCCTACTGTGTAGGATCTTCTCTGCTTTTCATAAAAAGCTCACAACACAGTGCTCAATAAATGGAAGAGTATTATATAATGTAACTGATTTCTTCTAGATTAGCATCCTAGCATACTTAAGGAAATGACTTTCGAGTTGGGATTCTGTTTGGAGATAAATACTTCCTACTCCCCAGCATGGACTTTTTTTTTTTTTTTTGGTACTGGGGATTGAATCCAGGGGCGTTCTGCCTCTGAGATACACTCTAGCTCTATTTTACATTTTGAAGCAGGGTCTTGCTGTTACTCCACACTGCTGGCCTCAAACCAGTGATCCTCTTGTCTCAGCCTCCCAAGTACTGATATTACAGGTATTAGCCACCATGCTTGGCCCCAGCATGGACTTAATAGAGCTGAGGCAACATAGCACACAAGTCTAGGCAGCAGGGCTGGCTACACAAAGGAAAAATGGGGCAAAGGAAAAATGGGGTGCCCTTACTAAAAAATCATCAAGTACTGCCAGACGGCAACAGCAGGGCATTCAACCAAGCGCAGGGCTTCTAAACACCAGCATCTGCACATGCGCACAAGGCGGATGCCCGTGAAGTCAGAGCTGGTGGAGGGAGTTGAGCTTGCTTATTCCACCCATGGCCTTGGGCAAAGCAGTGGAACTTTTTGAGTCTCTCTGATTTCTCCCCAATAAATGGAGACCACTCCTGTCTCCTGGGTTATAGGGAGAACCAGAGGAACAATGGACGAGAGAGTCCAGCTTAGCCACAGAACAGCAGGCCAGCGGTTCTCAATGCTGACGGTGCAGCACAGCCACTTGTGACCCTGTTACAGACGCCGGCTGCTCCTGCGCCTGAAGACCGAGACCCAGGAGAGAGGTTTGTGCATCTGCATTATTAACAAGTTCCAGGTGATTCTGACGCATAGCCAGGATCAAGAAGTATTGCACTGCTGGGTGCACTTGGAAGGCTGAGGCAGGAGGATCACAGGTTCAAGACCAGCCTGGGCAACTTAGAGAGACCATGTCTTAAAATAATAATAATAATGATAATAATAATATTAATAACAATAATAATAATGAAGGCTGGGGATATAGCTCAGTGGTAGAGTGTGCCTGGGTTCAATTCCCAATACCACAAAAAGAAGAAGAAAGAGAAGAAGAAAAAAGGCATTGCATTACCAAGCAAGCAAGAGATGTTATTTAGTAGAAGAACATTCAGCTTAATTACTCAGAATTAAGATGGTCCTGTCTTTGTTTTTGAGATTTCAGATAAGGCATATTTTGAAGGGCCAGGTCCCTAGAAACTCACCCTATGAAATTGTTTCAATACATCACTTGGTCAGTCTGTCTGTGATACGGCTTTTGGACACACAAAAGAGTCCTTTCATGCCACTAGACAAGGAATTGTTCCTCACTTGAAACTGTAACTTCAAGGCCAAAGTGTTCACACTGAGCCCTGCGCCTCCCACGTGCAACCTTCCAGCTCTGGTTGCCACGTAACCAGAAAAGACCAGCGCCGGCGAGAACGGATGTGCGACAGCAGCCTGTCTTCGGGAAGACTTCAAATCCAGGCAGAAACACTGATGGTGTGGTGAGAGCCTTCATGCCACCGGCACATGTCACCAGGACCCAGCTGCCTTCTCACCCGGGTGTCTGTTACAGGGGACGACGGATGGCTACAGTTGACAGGTTGCACACAACCCCGTGTTTGACTTTTTAAGAACCAGATTGCGTTCTGCCTGAACGTGAGCCTTAATTAAGCTCCATTCCATGGGAGGGAGGGCTGGGGGCAGCTCAGAGCTGCAGGGCATGGTGACAAAATGAAGCTGGTGCGTGTGTGCAGCTATTAACAGGGTGTTCATTGGGTGGTACATGGACATAAATAGGAAGCTCAGAGGGGCCTGAGTGGGTAGCTGGTGCACAGTAAAGCCCGCGTGCCAACCTCGTAATACGATGCAGGTGCGACTCAAATTTCCTGGCTGCAGTTTCTCCCCTGCATATGTACGCTGGGGCTGTGGGTATGATCGCTGTACTACGAGGGTCCACTGGAAGAGGCTTCTATCCCAGTGTAGCCATGCACAGGGCCCCACGCTGGTCTGACGAGGGTGCAATCTCTGATTGCCATGGGGACTGTTGCCTTCTTTTCTCCTGGCATTTGACTTTTTTACAACCATAGGAAGGTCTCAGTCATGGTCAATTTCTCTTTTTTTTTTTTTTGGTGGTGGTACTCGGAATTGGACCCAGAGGCATAGGCATTCTACCTCTGAGCTATACCCTCAGCCCTATTTTATATTTTATTTTTGAAACAGGGCCTCACTAAGTTGCTGAGGGCCTCACTAGGTTGCTGAGGTGGTTGCAAACCCATGAGCCCCCTGTCTCAGCCTCCCAAGCACCGGGATTACAGGCATGCGCCACCACACCCGGCTCATTTTCTGTCTCTTTGTGCGGCCATCTCAGACTCAGTGGGCCCTTCCCTATTTCTAGGGAAAGTCTGTGGCAGATGTTTGAGTAGCTGACCACCTGGAGCTGCAAGATGCCTGGGAATGAACAGAGGAACCAAGCTCTTCTGAGTGATGCTCGACTTACTGGAATCTTTTGGGGGGGAGCCGAGCTCTCTCCTTCCATCTCTGTGGAGATACAGAATTGCAGAATGTCACTCCTGCAAGGATTCTCACGGTCACTCATTCCAACTCCTGATGTTGGAATGAGTGATAGAACCGAGGCCCGGCGAAGGTGAGTGAGTTGCCCAGGGTTACAGGACGAGAGGAGCCACAGGCAGGACAGGAAGCCGCGCCTGCCCACAGCAGCCGGTGGCCTCTCTGCAGCGCCTCACTGCCACCTCGGCTGGCTACGGCAGACCCGAGTGAGGCCCCCAGAGGCAGCTTCTCCCTAACAGTAGTTACCCTTGATCACGTTTCCTTTACATATGGCTTCTTCATCCTCACGCGGAGCCCGTTCTCCGTACCTTGCTCCAGTTCCTGGCTTATTGCTGCCTGGTTTGGGGCTCTGAAGTCAATGTCGCCAGCAAAGAGTTCAAAGCCTCTCTCCCTGATGGCAGTGCCCTTTCCCTCCCCTTCGAGGTCTCGGCCCAGCCCCTCTGGGCGAACAGTTAAGATTGTCAGCGGCTCCGAGCCCCCTTCCTGCACCTCTTCGCTCTTTTTCAAGCCTAAACATCAGTGCAGCGTTCACATACACATGTCACGGGAATTTTTCTACTCTTCCCACTTCCAACATCGCTTCTATTTCCAAGGAGTCAAAGGGCTTTTCAGAGTCCATAAAAGTCTATGTACACAATGGCATTTTTCACTCAGCAGTCTTCCCTGGGACTTTTTCATTACCTGCAGGTGATCCCGAGTTGAGAAATGACTTCTAAATCCTGCCTACTCTTGTGGCTGATTAAAGTCCAGAAGTCCCTGTAGTCTGCCTACCAGTACTTTTGTGAAGATTTTGCATAACTACTGAAAACAGTTTAAAAGATCATGCCTGTGATCTATTAAACAAGATTCCTTTTCAAAAGGTGGTAAAGGGCTTAGAACACATGAAACGGAAATGGCTGGGTTCTGCTTATTACACGTTCGGCATGATAAGAATAACACGTTTGCTGGTCATTACAGAAAGTCATTTGTCACAAAGCACTTGCCAGAAAACATATTTGAATTCGCCAGAATTCAAACAAAGAATTAATGGGTAAATAACTTATCCTCGAGCAATTATTTGCAAGACTTTATTTCGACTGGAGTTTAGCAAAAGGAATTCAAAGAGGTTTGGCTCCTCGCGTCGCGTGAGAAGGGATTGTTTAATTAGAATGACAACATGTTCCTCTAGGTAAAAGAGAAATGTCAAATTTGGAGATGATTCCCCTTGGTTCCATGGGATGATCATGGTCAAAATGGTTCAGAGGAAGGGGTGGTGCTTGGGATGATTCCAGGGACAAAGGAGAGAAGGGCAGAAATTTCCAGATCAATCAAACTTCATGGGCTTAGGGGCATTTCTTCAGCAGAAACAATGCAAAAGAAAAATAATAATGAAACCAGCAATAAACCTCTCACACCTATCTATAACACACACACAGAGACTCGGAGACACCTACATCTGCAACGTACACCCCCACGTGCCCACACCTTCACAGATACTTCTTCTTGGCTAAAATAAATAAGAGCATGGCGCCCACCCCAACGGCAAAACACGTCCTGGATGCCGTCCATTTGCTTTCACAGAGTTTAATGAGTTGAGCTTCCAGCGACAGTCGCTTAGTTGTCCTGGGTTCCCAGGCTTCTAACTTTTCCAAGGTGAAGAATTAGAGACGCTTGGGCCTGGGGACTTAAATTTGTGGAGCTGGGACATCTCCAAGGTCGCTAGGTCCATTCTCTCTCTAATTGAAGAGACAGCGATTGGCGGAGTGTTTCTGAGCCTCCATTTCTCAGCAGTGGGGTGGCTGTTCATTCCACAGCTCCTCGGCCTCCTAGCTGTTGGTCCCTTCTGAAGCACGGCTCTTGGATCAGGAATTTGGGGTGCAATAGATTAGACAGGCAGCGTCTAGCTACATTCTACCTCCACTGTCCTAGGAGCCAAGAACATGCAGTGGGGACAGCCCTCGGGAGTGGGGTTCAAGCTGGCCAATATGGAGGAGCCTCTTCATACTGTCCTGCCTGAGAGATTCCTTCAGGGGTGCCCTCTGAGGGTCTTTGGGGGCCAGGATGTGGAAACAATATGGAGTCCCCATTCAGTTCCCTTTAGCCAGAAAACCAAGCTACTGCTCATGCAGCTGGAGGGCAGACAGCAAGCAAAGCAAAAAGTATCGGTTCTGCTAAGGACCTGCACACAAGATGGTCTGTGTTCAAAGCTCAAAATGAGGCAGTACATGATAAAATTCTCCTTCTGTGCCTCAGGCCATGCGTCTGAATACATCTTTGGTTCAGAAATTTACAAAGAGCGCTTCACAAACTCCCTTCTCTGTCATTACCACAATATACGATTTCCCTATACGATACAAGAAAGCGTAGCTGGAAATTTTGAGTTAACCCTTCCGATGATCTGTGGTTTTTGTAAACTTTGGACTCAAATGATGTACAACAGCTACTAAAAGAAGTTAAGCTGTGAAAATGGACTATCATTGTGCAGGAGATTGGTGGGATCTGCAAAATCAAAGCTGCGCAGTGCAGGTGTTCTCAGGACGGAATGGAGCATGGGCAGGGCGAGTGGGCTACAGATGGGCCAGGCCCTCTAGCCCTGCGTCTGGTCCATCAGAATCACCTCCGGCCGCAGAAGTAGGGAAGATAAGGTAGCTAGCGATGAGGCAAAATCGGAAGTATGAGAGGCTGGGCAGGTTATTATTATTATTTCTTCTTCTTCTCTTCCTCCTTCTCCTCTTCCTCCTCCTCCTCCTCCTCTTTCTTCTTCTTGCGGTACTGGGGATTGAACCCTCTACAACTCCAGCCTTTTTATTTTTTATTTTGAAACAGAGTCACACTAAGTTGCTGAGGACCTCACTAAGTTGCTGAGCCTGACCTCAAACCTGTGATTCTCCTGTCTCAGTCTCCCAAGTACTAGGATTACAGGAATGAGCCACTGTGCATGGAAGGTTATTTCTTAAAGAATGACATGTTTGGAATTTTAAATACAGTCATCCTTTTGTATTTGCGGGGGATCGGTTCCATGATTCCCCAAGGATACCCAAATCCATGGCTGCTCAAGGCCCTTATATAAAGTGGAGTGGCATTTGCATATAACCTACGCACCTTCTCCTGTATACTATAAAGCATCTTTAGATTACTTATAATACCTAACACAATGTAAATGCTGTGTAAATGGTTGTTATACTGTATTTTTTAGGGGATCACAATAAGAAAAATGTCTATGCTTAATACAGATGTAGTTTCTCTTTTCTTTCTGAACATTTTCAACCTGTGGTTGGTTGAATCCAAGAATGTGGAACTCTTGGATATAGCCCACGGATACAGAGGGCCAACATATACAGACATATATAGAGAATATGATGTATTATATAAATTATATCTTTAAAAATGTTCATTATGGTAGATAAAAAACCTCCATGTATCTATGTCTCAGCTCAACAATGATCAATCCATGGCCAGTCTTGGTTCACATCTATTCTTCCTAATACCTCCTACATCATTATTATTTTGTAGCAAACCTCAGACATATAATTTCATCGGTAATGATATCAGTAATGATTTCAGCATGCACCTCTAAAAGATAATGACATATTTGAAAAACGCAGCCATAAGGCCATTATAACACCTAAAAGATTTCCTTAACATCATCAAACTTTCAGTCAGTCTCATTTCCTTGATTGTCCTGTACATTTTATTTTATTATTTTATTTTTGTGGTACTGGGGGTTGAACCCTGGGTCATTCTACCTCCGAGCTATACCCCCAGCCCTTTTTTGTTTGTTTGTTTGTTTGGTTTGGTTTTGAAGCAGGATCTAGCTAGATTGTTGAGAGTCTCACTACTTGTTGAGGTTGTCCTTGAATCTGAAATCACCCTGTCCCAGCCTCCCAAGTACTGGGATTACAGGCGTTTGCCATCACGCCCAGCTTAGTTTTTAAAAGTTTAAATTAGGGTCCAGTGAGGCCCCTACCTTGAAACTAGTTGATAGCTCTCCTATGGGATGCAGAGTTAGTTTCATTTATTTCATTTTGATTTTGATTTCAAGAATGGCTTTTTACATTTTACTTTTGTTTTATACTTATGTAGATATTTATACACTTCCAAAGCTGAATGTACAAAACAAAGTAGATTCAAAGAAGTCTAACTCCTGACCATCACCTCTATCTTCTTCATCCTCCCTCCTACCACAGGTCACTTATAGAAGGTATGACTGATTCTTTACGTGGTTCCTTTTTGAAAATACAGGCATCTGCCTTTTTATTTTATACTTCATGGGTTTTATTTTATTTTATTTTGGGAGGCGTAGAGCCAATATATTGTCTATACTGTTGCTGGATATAATTACTGAAGGTACTGTTTTATTTATTCATTCATTCATTCATTTTATTTATTTATTTATTTATTTATTTATTTATTTATTTTTTGCGGTACTGGGGGTTGAACCCAAGGATGTTCTATCTCCGAGCTACACCTCCAGCCCTATGTTTTATTCTTTATTTTGAAACAGGGTCTCACTAAGTTATGAAGGGCCTCACTAAGTAGCTGAGGCTGGTCACAAACCTGGATCCTCCGGTCTCAGCCTCCCAAGAACTGGGATTACAAGTGTGCGCCACCACGCCCAGCTTGAAGGTACAGTTTTAAATCCTAGAGAAGTCCAAATGTAAGAAGGGCATTACTGACTTGCAATCCTTGAGCACTATAGAAAACTCTTGAAAACTTATTTTAGGTCTTGGACTATTTTTCTCTCCCTGACCTTCAAACAGCTCTTCTACAGAATTTCTCCACCAGGTTAGCAAGGCTTTTACTACCCACTTGCAGAACTTTAATCCATTTCGTTTTCATGGAAGGAAGGAAACTTCTTAAAATCACTTATTAAGTCTTTTTTTTTTTTTTAGGAAAGGCATGGCCATTTGGGATCCTCACTGTTTGTCGTGTGAGCACTGAAGTTTTGCTTCTTTCACCGTTGGCTGGAGTCACTGTTGAAGTCTTAATCATGACATTTATAATGGCAGCAATGCTACGAGGTGATTCATGCTTTCCAGAAAATGTGACTGTGATGCCAATGCACTGTGGTGGCTGGGGAGGAAGATGCATCTCCTCTGTGTCTGGATGCACAGTGGCCATGTGACGCATGACCCAGAGGATGCAGAACCTTAAATTCAATGTCCTGCTCAGTAACTGATTTCTCTTCCTTGATAATTATGAAACTGGTGTGGGGGGAGTGGGAGTTGTTCCATGATCTAGGGTATATTATTAAGCTGCCAACATAGGGGCTAAGAAGCTCTTATTATTGCCCTTTGAAACCCTGAGCTTTGCAGTGAGCGAAGTCACTTTTTCCAGAAATATTTCCACTACCACCTCCGCTTTTGATTCCTGCAACTGTATCCCAGGTGGTCTTCCCATCTGAACCTTGTTCCTCTACCCATCTGTCCTTCATATAGTGGCCAGACCAGAGAAATTGGACATACCAGGTATCAGACTTATTATAAAGCTATGATGATGGAGTGTAATATTCTCCCAGTGATAGACAACTATGAAACAGAACCGAGAGGCCAGAAAGGAACCTTTGCATATGTACATGCTTGCTTTATGACAGACTTGGTACTAGCCAATAGGAAAAGATGAACACACCACCCCATAAGTATCTTTCCATCTCAATTTCTATCTGTGGACATCATTTTGAATAGCTATATAGTATTCCACTGCATGAACAAACCCTCATTATACCACCATTTATTTAACTAATCCTTCTATCTCTTAACATTTAACTTGCTTCCAACTTTTACATGATAAACAGAGCTGCAATGGAGATTTTTTGTATCTATAAAGCAAACACATTCTTATTATTAGGATTCATTCTTCAGATGGCGATAATAGATCAAAGGGTTTGGATATCTTGGAAAATTCTAGTCCACATTTCTAAATTCTTTCCTGAAAGGCCTTATACTCCCCCAACCAGCATATGAAGGAGCCGATGTGCTTCATTTGACAAGAGGGAATATTATTACTTGAAAATCTTGTCATATCGAGGGAATAAAGAAAAGTAACTCATTTTTTAAACTTTGTATTTGCATGGTAACATAGGAAGCTAAACATTTTCCCCCCAAATGATTGGCCCTTTAAAGTTTTTCTTTTGAAAAATGTTTTCGACCTTGTACAAGTCACCAAACTGCTCCTTCTGCTACCAATCTACCATCAGGTAAACCTTTTTGAAATTAACATCAACATGAATTGGTTCTTCAATGAGAAACTGAGAAAGCAGAGAGAAAATAAAATTATAGAGTAACCAGGTGAAAAAGAAAGCAAAAATATTAGCAATATGGGTATCAAAAAAGGATATTAGAAAAGGTGGAATTTAGGGTGAAGGTATGAAACAGAAAGAAGAGTGGCATCACATGCTTAAAAGCACGGTTTTAGCCGGGCGTGGTGATGCACGCCTGTAACCTCAGTACTTGGGAAGCTGAGACAGGAAGATCACAGGTTCATGGCCAGCTTAGCAATTTAGCAAGGCTCTCAGCAACTTAGTGAGACCCTGTTTCAAGACAAAAATGGAACTGGGGGTGTAACTCAGAGGTAGAATGCTCCTGGCTTCAATTTCCAGTACCACACACACAAACAAAACAAAACAGTTTTTAAAAGGACATCTAATACTCAAAAATCTGTATGTAACAAAACAGCTAAATAGATAAAGAAAAAAAGCTATTAAATACAAGCACATTTTAATTAAAATAAAATGAGAGTTGGAGATACCTATACACATATCGCAGGGTTGGATATGTCTAGAAGACAACAAAAATAAGTTCAGGGGGATATAATGTTTTACAAACTTGTTACAATAGGTAAATTGCTAAAGTTAACATTATCTGAGGAACTAGTGAATGCGCTGAGGCAAGAAAATGGAATCATTGGTATCAATATGTAGAAAAATAGATAAAATCATCTCTATGTGGATCAGTTTGAATACCTAGAAAACCCAGGAGACTCTAATGAAATACTAGTCAAATAAGTGAGACAATTTAGTAAAGATTGTAAAGATAAATATAAAAAAATCAATAGCTTAACTTTCAACTAGCAATAAGGACTCAGAAATGGGAATGGGGGAAAAATGACACTAAAGGATGGGGGGAAAAACTATAAAAACACTTAGAAGCCGGGCATTGGGGCACATGCTTGTAATCCTAGTGCTTGGGAGGCTGAGATGGGAGGAGCATAGGTTTGAGGCCAGCCTCAGCAACTTAGCAAGGCCCTTCGCAACAGTGAGACCCTGTTTCAAAATAAAAAATAAAATAGGGCTGGAGGTATAACTCAGAGGTAGAATGCCCCTGGGTTCAATCTCCAGTACTCCCCACCTACCACACACAGAATACTTAGAGACAAATTTAGCATACTACGTATTCCTGTGGTGACTATACTGTCTCCAGTGAGCTCAGAATTTCAATTCTGGGTTCTGAACTTTCTCTTCTAGGTTCTTTGTTCCATCCCTATAGACAGCATGCTCCTCCAGCCCTAGAACTAGTTACTGCTTCCTGAGTTTGCTACTCCTATATTCCTTAGAGCCTTCTTTTAGTACTCAGCCACCTTTTACTAGTTAGTTATATACATTTTCCCTGTGTAAATTACTGGTATGGTTTCTGTCTCTGACCAGACCCTGACTAACACAGATCTATGTGAATAAAATGATAAAATCTTATTGGAAAACCCCAAACAAGAACAAAACAAATAGATATTTTCTAAGATAGAAATACTTAACGTTAGAAAAATGTTCATTCTTCTCGAAATACATACTTAAATTTAATGCAATTCTAATTCCAATAGGTTGTCTTTCTTTCTTTCTTTTCTTTTTTTGGAAATGGATAAAAATATCTTAAATTCTAATGGTAGGGTAATTACATGAGAACAGCCCAAAAAAAGCATGAAAAATAAGAATTATGATGGGGGAATATGACTTGCCAAATATAAAGTCATAGTAATCAAATCTAAGTGGTATTGGCAGAGAGACAGACAAAGGGATCCGGCGGATAGAGTGGAAAAATCCAGGAAAAGATCCTAGGACACATTAGAATTTCATATATGACAAAGGTAAAATTTCATTTCAGAGGGCAGAAGATAGTTTATTTAACAAATTGTACTGGCACAAATGACTAGCCATCTATAACAGTGTTGGCAAGCTGATTCTGCAAAGAGCCAGATAGTCAATGTTTTTGGCTTCGGGGTCTTATTGTATCTGCTGCCACTACACAACTCCGCCATTGTAGTGTGAGAGTGACAACTGACAATAAATAAGCGGACAGGTATGGCTGTGTTCCAATAAAACTTTATTTACAAACACAGGCAGCTGGCCTGTGGGCCATAGTTTGTCAACCCTTCATCTAGAGGAAAATAAAATTAGCTCTCTTCCCCTATCTCTGACCAAATGGAGTAAAAGACTTAAAGGTAGCCAGGTGTGGTGGCATATACCTGTAATCCCAGTACTTGGGAGGCTGAGACAGGAGGATTGCAGGCTCGACGCCAGTCTATGAGACCCTGTTTCGAAATAAAAAATAGAATAGGGCTGGGGGTGTAGCTTATGGGTAGAATGTCCCTGGGTTCAATCCCCAGTAACACACACACACACACACACACACACACACACACACACACAAAAGTAAAATATAAGCCACATAAACGTCTTAGAAGCAAAATCCAGGTGAACTAAGTTATAATCATATTAAGAAGGGCATCCATCTTAATCAAATCCAGAAACTCAGAAGCCATTAAAGAAAATTGGACATATTTGACTATATGAAAATGTAAAACTTTTATATGATAAAAATAATGCTGTTAAGATAAACAATATTTTTGAGAAAAATGTTGGCCCCACAGATGACTGATAGCTTTCATCTACAAAAGGCTTTTAACCAATTGGCAAGAAAAAGACAAACCACCCCACTGAAAACCAGACAAAGGGTATGGATTTTAGTTTAAGTGCAACCGGGGCCTTGGAGGTTTTGAGCAGAAGAGTAATATGGTTTATGTTTTGAAGAGACTTCAGCTGCCGTGTGAAAATGGATTGTAGGGGACAATCACAGAACCAGGGAGGTCAGCCAGGGTGTTTCTGCAGAGTCCCAAGGAAGGCTTAATAGATGTTCAATAAACGCGAGCTGACTTTTGATGAACACATCTATACCATGCCCCCAGTAGCTTCTAGGTCCTCTATCTTTTCATCCAGTTTTAGAGTGTGGAATGACTTATCTCAAGTTTTTGATATAAACAAATGCATGTCTCTGGTTATGTGCACCCAAGAGCTTGCTCGGGCCAGGGCGAGTCCTGAGAAACCCTGCCACAGCGGCCCAGGTGGTTCAGTGTGGTTGCCCTTCTTGGCTCTGATTATGGGAGGGGGAGGCAAGAAGATAAGTTGCATCCTTGTGGAATTGGCAAATTCTTGGCCTGACAAGGCAGGGCCTGGGGGACACGGACGACCACAGGAGGGGACAGAACATGCACCTGCAGCTCCAGCGAGAAGGAGGAAGGCCGAGTGCTCCAGCATCCCCTGCCCTGCTCTTGGTGTTTGGGGACCTAACGGCTGTGTACAGCTCGCTTTTCTACCTGTAAAGCCAACGGGTTTCAAGTGCCAAGTGGTCAGAATGAAGTAATGACTTGCTGCTTCTCCTCAGCTAGGAAGCGGGTTTCAAAACTGTCCACCTACCCCGCAGCAGAAACCGCGGCTGGAGTGACAGCCAAGAGGTGTATCCCTCGCCTCCCCAGCAAGGCTGAGGAACCCCCAGGCAAAAAGCTGCACAGCACCAGCGGGCTGGAGCCGGCGAGGCAGGCTCTGTGACTCTGCACGGCCTCTTCTTTTTCAAGTGTAAAATAAAAAACATCCTGGACAGGAGGGATCTCAGGAGAAAAATGAAAGAATGCACACAGACACGAGCGGCCGGGGAGAGGCAGCGGGGCTGACATTTGCTGCAAAGGGAAGAGAATAGCGTCGCCGCAGAGGGACCCGGCATCTGGCAGCAGAGCTCTGTGTGGCTTATCTTTGTGCAGGCCTCTCTGTTGCCTGAAATCCCCGGTGGAGCAGGCAAAGGCAAAGGAGCTGGGGTGGGGGTGGGCAGCGCAAGCTCTCCTGCAACTCTGTCCCTCGCAGCGGAATCTGGGCAGGTTGAGAATGTTCTATTCTCCGTGACTGAGCCTGTCTGGTTTCCCAGGGAGATGGGCACAATGAGCCCCGCATGCCAAAGGTCTTTAACAGCAGTGCCTCGCACTGTCCGCAAGCACACGCTTTGGCACACAGGGCAGTGTGCATGGCTTCCTGTGGGATTCGCCACCGTGTAGGTATTATTATTATTATTGCATTGACAAAATGTCTCCTTAACATTGCATGCTTGACACGTACACTTTGAAGAAATAAATGAAGATTATTTTGGAGTCATGTTCTAACATTCCACCTGCAAATACAAACCCAAAGCCAAGGTGGCAACCAGGTGAATTCAATCGCAGCCATGATGTCAGGTCCTCCCGGCCAGGGGCTAGCCAACTGCAGTCCCAGGGCCAAATCCAGCCCGCAGCCTGTTTTTAGAAATAAAGCTTTATTGGAACACAGCCACACCCAATCATTTATAGATAGTGGATGGGCTGTTTTTCAATTGCAACAGTAGGAGGATGTGAGTAGTCACAACAGAGAACATATGGCTGGTGTGCAAAGCTTGAAATCTTCACTATCTGGCCCCTTACCAAAATGTTGGCTAGCACTGTTCTAGGCTGTGAGAAGCAGGTTTGGGTGGGGTCAAGGATTTAAAATTTCTAAGAAGCTTCCCAGTGACCTGGATGCAAGCAAGGCTCTAGGTATTCTCTTTTCCAGAACAGAAGTACGACCAACCGATCAACATCAAGTTCCAGGCATGTATGGGCAAACACTTGGCCTGCAGCATCTGATCGCTTGAGTCATTCATCATCAAAGAAAGCCTGGGCATCCTTTATCCTCTCCTCCTCGGCCTCGCTTACTGATACGAAGCCTAGCAGCAGACACCACAGGGTCAAAACACTCCTGCTTAGTTCGTGGACAGTCAAAAAACTAGGCAGACATGATGGTGGACATTTGTTGCCTCTTGACCTGCAGTATCCATTCACCACTTCTTCGATGGCGCCATCTTGAGATATTTCTTTTTCCTTTATGTGGTTTGGGTGGGGCTATCTCCAGAGATAGAGCACATGATACAGGCCTAACCCAATCAGAATAATGCATTTCCCCCTCATCCCGGGCCACTGTGATTGGTTCGGGGTAGACGTGTGTGATCCAGTAGGTTTCCATGGGATTTGGGCAGGGACTTCTGTGGAAAGAATATTTTTTCCTTTCTAGGGCATCTTTAGTGAGAGAACATAGGATCTGGGCTGCTATAACTATCTCATGACCTTGAGGAGACCTCTCATGGGAAAGGAACCAGTAGAGAGGGGATGGCTCCAAGTGACAGGGGAAAGAAGAAACCTGCTGACCCTGTTTAGGCTCCTGATCAAATGCTACACTTGACCTGGCTACCCATCCATGTGGGTTTTTCACTTATATGAGTCCTTATATTTCCTTTGCTTCTGCCATTTGGGGCTGGGTTTTCTGATGTGCAATAAAAAAAATGTCATCCTCATATGGAAAGTTATAAGATCTTTCCATGTGACTATAGCCGAGCACATTTGTGTGCAGTCCTGATGTGCATGGTACCTTTTCTGGAGACTCCTGCATGTTTTAGCTCACATGGCCACATCCACAGAAGGAGCATGGATAGACAGCTGCCCACCTTGGAGCTGGGGCACCTGCTGCTCTCTGGACATAACTAAGGCTGCTCCAGCTCTAACCTCTCCACATGCAACCAGCTCATGCCATAATATTCCCTCAGTTTCAAGAAGTTGGGTCCTGAGAAAAGGGCTCAGGAATGAACTCAAGATATCAAGTCAATGGAGCAAAGACCTGCTGAAGATCCTAGCAAAGGGTAGTCCATCCTAGGCAAAAATACACCAGGTAAGATTGTTTTTTAGTACCATTCCATGCCTTTTAGTGTCTTCTCAACTCTAAATGAACTGATGTTCATTCATTCATCTTCTCTCCCTCCCTCTCTCCTCCTCCTCCTCCTCCTCCTTCTTCTTCTCTCTCTCTCTCTGTCTCTCTCTCTCTCTCCCTCTCTCTCTCTCTGTCTCTCTCTCTCTCTCACACACACACACACACACACACAGCTTTCATTCAGTAAACAGAAATGGTCTTGAGTCTTATTAAACAACCTACAACAATCAGGTTCACCAGTTTGTGAATCAGATAGATCTGGATTTCAATCTGGATTCATAGGTATATAAATATGGAGAAAAATTTAAATTCTTTAAATCTTGGCTTATTTATTCTAAAAAATTATTTAACCTTGCTGAGTTATAGGGAGGTGAGATAATGCATATTGTGGCTAGTTATAAGACTATCAATAATGAATAAAAAAGAATACCACAGTCAAAATATGAATACTGTTTTAGCCTCTGAGAGGTATTTGCATTGTCACGGGGATCAAGCCCTTCCTTAACTCAACACTAGGAACTCTACCGTCAGAGGCTCAGTGACAGCGACAGACCTGTTCCTAGGTTTAAGTCTGGTAGGTGGCCACTTCATGAAGGTGCCCAGGAGCCCTGCTCAGTCCTTAGGCTAGGCCTTGAGAATCGGAAACACAGGCCATATGTGTGGAAGTCAAAAGAGCGATTCCAGAGATTTGGAGTGGCCATTGGGTGACACTCAGGCCTTAGGATTCTAGTTCTTGGAAGTTACCATCATCACTGAATTGTGGCGGATGAGCTGGGGTTGGCTTAGGGTGGAGTGGCCATCAGCCTCCCGCCATATAGGCTTTCCTTCTATTTGGTTAAAGGTAGCTTCATCCAGTGAGTAAATCTGTGAGCAATCTCCCTTCCCTCCACTGGCCATAGCCTCAGAACCCATCTTCTGGTTACGGTGGTTTGGAGGAAGGGCCCGATCACAAAGAGAAGTTGTTCCTTCACTCCAAGAGAAGTTTCTAGGATTGTTGCTTAACTGAAATAGAGGGAACTGCAGGTGGTCAGCCCATCCCGGTATTTCCAGTCTATCTAACATCATATCATATGATACTGTGTGAGCCATGATTCCCCGGTCTACTAATAGCCCATGGCGTTCACATTATTTGAGTCAATGACAAAAGTCCTGAAGTTAAGATGCATTAGTTCTGAGCGTGATACCCATCAGCTTTGTGCCATGCAAGCAAATCTTTATCATTTCCCATTGTAGAAATTTCCCATTTCATTCTACCTTGTGAATCCCACAGTTCCATAGTAATATCCATTAGCGTGCGCATGTGTGTGTGTGTTGCTGGGGATTGAACCCAGGGGCATTCTACCTCCAAGCTAAGCTACACCCCAAGTCCTATTTTATTTTTTTAAATTTGGAAGCCGGGTCTTGCTAAGTTGCTGAGGCTGGGTTCGAACCTGCAATCCTCCTGTCTCATCCTCCCAAGTACTGGGATTACAGGTGTGTGCCACCATGCCGGGCTTCGGTTAGCATTTAAAAAATATAATAATGTTCTGCGTGGGGGGCAAATCAGACATTAGACTTTTGACAAGAAGCAAGGGGTAATGGTGAAGACTTCAGATTATCGTATTACCTTGGAAAAGAAAAAGCCATTCACTGTTTTTACTCCTCGAGTCTGGGAAAAGAATTATTTAAAGTTTATTTTCATAACTTTGAGATTCTACAATTAATTTCTATAAAACCCTTGAAAAATGTTCATCTTTTCAATGACTTTTTTTCTATCTTTCCCCCCAAGAGTCTTATCTGACAAATTTCTTTCTTTTTAATTAAAAAAAAAAAGAAATTGAACAGATAGATGTGCCCCATGAGGGCTGCCTGTACTTTCAAGAACTGGTAGTAATTTATTCAGGTCCATTTAAAGCAATATTATACATCTTTACATACAGGTTGTACAGAAACGCATGGCAAACACCCAGCGCTCTTTGGTGTGGTAGTGTTCCTCGCTGGAACACGCAGGAAACTTTCATATATCAGAGATCACTTATGACAGCCCTATCGTCTGTGTAAAGGTCATCTCCCAGCAGAAGAATAGCTCACCTAGTTAAAGGGATACCAATTTTTAAGCACTCTGCCAAGCTGAAGACGGAGTGAGTGAGTGAGAGAGGGAGATGTCAGATTTCAAATGCAGGGCACGCTCATGGCGCGCTCAGATGCTGAGCTGGTAGGAGGGGGAGAGAAACCTCTATTTAGAGATGATTGGAAAAAAATCAGTACTACACGGTGCACTTGAGAAGGAAGGGGGAGGCTGTTCTTCCCTCTCTCCAGTTGTGACAAAATGGCCACCGTGGAAACAGAAAGCCACAGCAAATGGCGCTGGGGGGGGGCTTCTCGTCTGCTTGGAGAGGGGTGTGTGTGTGTGTTCAGGCCCGCCGTGGGGTTACCTGACCTAGGAGGTTTTTAAAGTCAGGATGAAGGAACGGGATGCATTTAGAAGGAGGGGGCAAGTCTGCAAGGAAAATGGCCAGAGAACAGCAAAGATTAATGACTGGGTAAAAAAGAGGGCTCTGGGAAAGTATGTTGACCCCTCAGAACAGAGAATTTGCCATATTTTAGTTACCTTAAAATATATATCTGTGCAAATTCTCATTAGCTGCTTTTGAAATATCCTATTTAAAAGGACCCTGGGCCTGGAGGGACAAGCAGGGTTATCCCTACGAGAACCTGCCAGGCGATGAGGCGGATCTCTTCCCAACCCCACCCCTCCCTCTCTGTGGGCCCCCAGGCTCCCTTTCCTCTGGACTTGAGAACTTCCATACTGTTTCTGGTTGTACCCTGCACCAATATGGCCTGACTTCTGTATTTGAAAGCCTCTGTGACAACCAGCTCACCTGATATACCAATCTGGGTAAGTGTGTTTTCCCTCCTTCAGGACATAGTTACTTTTAGCTAGGCCTTTTTCTTCATAAGGCAGATGCCCAGAGCAAAGAGAGCAAAGCAGCAGGAATTTCAGATACTGTGTACAGCTCCCCCGGGGGACCCCCAGGGCTGGAGCCTTTACATCACTGTGAGCTGGTCCAGGCAGACCAGGACCACTGCGTCCTAGGGGTTTCATCTCTCCACATGCACACAAGTGTTTGGTCTCTTTCTCTCTTCGGCACTCCTCAAATCACACTCACACAAACACACATCCCCCTACGCAAGGATATGCATGTGTACGTTGTACCCTAGTGTGACACTTGCAGGCACACACAGAGCAAGGGTACGAACTTTTCATTCCCTAAGCCATTTTGAGTTGCCCAGTACACCCTAGAGCAGGCCCTGCAAACTCTGGTTTCCTGGGCCAACACCAGCCCACTGCCTGTTTTATAAATAAAGTCTTATTGAACACCGACAGGCTCATTCATTGGTGTGTTATCTATGGCTGCTTTTGTCCTATAAGACGGTGCATGACCATGTGGTTCATGAAGTCTAAAATCTTTACTCTCTGGCCTCTTAAGAAAAAGTTTGCTGACCTCTACCCTAATGTAGCATTTTATATCTAGAAAATATGTTTGTTTTAATTGCCAAAAGAGCTGGTGATTTATAAAACTGCAACTCTTAGAGTCCTAGAGCTGCATAATTAGAAGGCATCTTTTCGATGACTAGTCCTGTGGCTTAGAACATGACTCTCTTCTGGAATATCTGAGGTTGTCCCATCCCTGTCTTGACATTTCTAATAAAAGGAAGTTCACCGTTGCTCCCAGGGAAGCATGTGCAGCTCTGTGGGAAGCTCTCTTTTATCTGGAGTCAAGAATCTGATTTCCTATCATTTCTACCTTTTGGTTCCTGCTTCTGCCCTTTGGGGCTGGCTGGGAGAAGAGGACCATCCTATTTATAGAAGAATGAATTAAGTGTTTGGAGATAATTGTGTGTCTCACCCTTGGGTCTTGATTCTCTGGATTAAAAAAAAAAAAAACCCAGTCCCTCTGTTTAGTGGGTGGTGTGAAGTCAGGCCTCCTACCTTCTCTGTAGCTTCTCTTGGTGGCCAGAGTGCTGTGAGGACATTAGGTCTCAATTAGGTGGACACTGGTTGCCTCCTCCGGTGGTGCGTTCACTCCTGGGCACCAGAGTTTTGGTTGTTCACCAGGGATGTGCTGGATGGAAGGAGAAAGCACTCCTTCTGAAGGCCCCGCCTTAGGGCGACACTCTTGTCCCATTAGGTCCTCTGGTGGCCTCTGCAGATGACCCTGCCAGGCCTCTGTGCTGGTGGCTGGAGGCCGAGCAAGGATTCTACCGGAAAGCTCCTTCCGAAGACTGGTCTATCTTGAATTAACCACTCAACAAATCATAAAACGGGATTGTCAGATTCATTATGGGAAAAGCTGGGCTGAAAATAATACCTTAAGTATGTGTTATGGCTGCTGGGGATACAACTGGTATTAGTGGCTTAAGGGGCTCAGGAAATTTCCATGAGACCACAACAAAAGCACGGCCAGCTGTTGGGTGAGAACAATGGAGGATGGACCCTTTTCCTTACATCAATGGAAAGAGATCTTTCTTATGTCTTAAAAACCTGCTGCTCTAAACACCCCTGTCTCCCCGCCCCCCGCATCCCCTGCATACCATGTCAGAGCTACCGAGGAGGGGTTTTAAAAAAATCATTAAACAGCCCCCCCCAAAAGAGGGCTCAGTGAGGTCTCATTCGGTGGTAATGAGCTCCAATTTAACACGATCATTATTTCTGACATTAAAGGCCCGAGAACAGTGTCACATACCCAGGAGCTATATATTTTTTTTTAAACCAGTTAATCCCAGAAATAAGAAGCTGCCATGCGGGATGGTGAGTCAGGCCCTGTAAAAGTGCTTTAGGCCAAGAATGGTGCCATTCACTGAGCCAGACAGGACACGCAGCTCAGAGGAGCCCCTCGGCGCCTGCCACCCAGCTGCCCTGCTGGCCAGGACTGCTGTGACTGACCAGTGAGTAACGAAGGGCTTGGGGTCGGTGTTAGATTGGACTCTAGGTCTGAGGTCTTGCTCTGACATCTGTGCCCAAACCATGTGACTTTGGAGAATTTTACTCAAGTTCCTCTAGCCTTGGTTTGGCAAATTTGCGAAATGAAATGAATAATAATAATAATATAATAGTACTCATACTGGGTAGGAATCAGATGAAATAAGATGCAGGAAAGAAGGATTCTGGCATACCACAGAGGAGAAAGGAACCCCACGACAGTGGGCAGGACATCCTAGGCAATGGCGGGGCTCCCAGCTGAGAGATCACCAGTTCCCATGGGAGAGGTGAGAAGGCTCTAGGGGAAATTTCATGAGCAAATGAAATCGATGGGACAGCCAACATCGTCAAATATATTGAGAGGTGAGACATACAACTAGAAGGGAGTTTATGAGTTATATGCCCATGATTATTAAATAAGAAACTAAGAAAAGCAAAAATAGAACTACTGAAAACAGAGCTGTGCAGGAAAGGGAAAGAAATCGTAACACGCTACATGGTTCAGGTAGGCTAAATTAGGATGTAAGAAAAATGACAATATCACAATAGTGAGAGGATAGGAATTTTATGTGGTTTTTTTGAAGGGAGATTTAAAAGAGAGGTAGGCCCTTGTTTTCCATTGTGGAGAGCCAATGGTTAATGCCTAGAAGTGAAAAAAATCAAGAAATAGCAATAAAAGTATGATATTCAGAGATGTAGAGGTAAACATCTCAGAGATCATTTAAAACAATAGAAAAAGTTTATTTCTGGGTGGTAAGAACTGGGAGGTGGAATCTGAGGAGAGATTGGGTATTTCTGTAAATAAGGCAGATAGGACTACTTGAATTTAAAACCGTGTGATTAAAATAACTTTAATACAAGGAAAATTTAAAAATATTAAAATTTACATTGGAATTTATCTCATCAGTGGATTTGCCCATGAGTTCCTCTCGATTTATCAGAATTCGGTCCAGAATTGGTTTCTCTTTTGGCCTTTGTTTTAAAAAGGCAATTTAAACATATTTCCAGAAGGGCGTCTTTAACAGAGGGAGACGCAGAGCAGACGTGGGGAGAACTGACAAGCCCCGTGGCTGGTGCATTTTACATCTTTGAAGTTCCTGCCAAAGCATGTGACAAGCACTCGGTCTGTCTGGGTGGCCTGTGGTCTATTCCCATCCACGTCGCTTTTACGTTCACGTCAATCTAGATGGCTACATTCTCCAACGCATTTGAACTCCGTGGTTCCCGGATCCCATACCTTACAAGTCAATTTTTGGCCTCTCCTGTAGCCTCTACATACTTACATTAAACTTTCAAGTTCACTTTGCTAACTGGCCACAAAAAGTGCACTGGGAGACAGGTAACTGGGAGTGTAAAGGCTATTTCTGATTATTATTCCTACATTTTTTTCTTAAATATACATATATAATATATATGTATTATATATTATATATATTATATATAATATATTATAATATAAATATTATAATATAAATATAATATATTATATTTAAATATATTTTATATATTATATTATATATAATAATTTACACATATAATATTATATAATATATATTGTTATATTATTATATAATTATTATATATTATATTATAGATATTATATATATTATTATAATATTATTATATATTATATATATAAATGGTTTATATATAAACGATTATTCTTTTGATGTCTTTTCATGACCCTCTACCATGTATAATTTTTTGGGGGGTTACTAGGGATTGAGCTCAGGGCCATTCTACCTCTGAGCTACACCCCAGCCCTTTTTTATTTTTATTTTGAAACAGGGTCTTGCTAAGTTGCTGAGGGCCTCACTAAGTTGCTGAGCCTGGCCTCAAACCTGCTGTCCTCCTGTCTCAGCCTCCCAAGTACTGGGATTACTGGCATGTGCCACCATGCCCAGCTGTATAATTTCTTAAAATATATTTTACTGCCTACTTTTTCCTCCTCTCCTTCCAGTTTAAGCTCACTATTTCTTTTGATCAAATCGACATGTCCCTTGTCAATACATTCTCAGTCCCAACGAGTTCCTCCGCAATCATGGGCAGTATTTCACCATCCTGATACCGCAGTTTCTCCCCTTCCTCAGTACACACTTTACATCCAGCACTCCCAGTCTAGCCAGCTGTGTGCATGCTAATTCCTTTGAGATCAAAGTCAGGGTCTCAAATGCAAAGCAGAGATGAACACGTACCTAAAGGATTCGGTGCTATTCACAACTCTAAAATCCCTAGAGATAAAATCCAGCTTCTACTGGAAGTACGTATGCATCCATTGTCATGTGACTCTCTCTTCTGGTAATGGTGCTGTTTCTCAGCCCCGATCACACTGAGGCAACTATGGGAAGTTGGGACCCGGTCTCCAGAAAAAACACAACGACACCTGCAAGAAAACGCATCACCTTGGGAGCCATCAGAACACCCAGTGGGTCCAAGAGACATAGCAAAGGAAAGTGCTAGCAAATACTGAATTGGGAATTAAGAGCAAGAATTCTTTAGTAGTTTGCTATCTCTAAGTCACTAACACCACAGATGTCCTAGTTAATGTTTTAAAACAATGAACAGAGACAGAAGGACACAGACAGACTTGTAAAGTACAGAAAACCATGTTGAAATTGTGAAAGTTGGCATGACAAACAGATTTTATATTAACTGAGGCTTTTTCGTGGTGCCACAGCAAATCAAACTTTGTTTCCTTTAGGTCGCTTGACAGAGGACTTCTATGAGCCATCCATTGGCCTGAGCAGCGTATATTCATTTGTCTTACGTCACATGCGTATTCACCCATTTGACAGACGAGTCCGCCAAAGCCCAGAAAGGTAAATTTGCCTTGCGTTTTCAAGCTAATGGTTGATGGAGCCAGGACTTGAACCCAGATCTGATCCAAAGACCCTGCTTTTCCTCACTAGGGCAGTGGACCTCAATGGCAGGTGACTTTACTCCATAGAGGACATTTGGCAGTGTCTGGGGACATTTTTGGTTGTCACATCTGGGGCTGGGGGTGCTACTAGCATCTAGTGGGAAGAGGCCAGAGATGCTGCTACAAAATCCTACAATGCATAGGACAGCCCCATGACAAAGAATTGTCATGCTAACAAGGTCAAGGTTGAGCAACCCTGCACCATGCTATACTTGTTTTTCTTTGAGAAATTCTGAATTAATGACTAACCTTTCCTCTGGCACCTAGAACAGTGCCTGGCACACAGCAGGCTGTTAATAGCACTGCAACTACTACCAAATGGATTGCGTGTCTGAAGTTATTGGAGCCCCTATCATGCTAAATGGAGGACACCAATTGTTTTCCTTTTCTAAGCGATTCTGTGACTAATACTGTAAAAAGGCTTATAGACTTGGATGTCACACGTGCTCAGAACAGCAGTCTCGATGTATAAAGCTCCCTGTAGACAGTACAAAAGTCCCACTAATAAACCCTTGCTACCCACCTTCAGTGCAGAAATATAAGACATCTGCCGATTTGTCCCCCTATGCCCCAGCTGTCCCACAGGATGTTGTTAAATACACTCATATGTACACTTTAGGATGAGTTATGCTTTCAACAAGGTTTAGGAGAAAACAATGCTTACTAAAAAAAAATGCTTGGAGTTGTTTCCTTTGTTATTTCACAATCATCACCCTACCTGGGATAAATAGGACAGGGCCTTAGAGGGATGCAGCCATTCTACTGAAGGTGGGGGAGAGTGGCTGAGAGTCCTAAGAGGAAGATAGAGAGTGGGGAAGCTGAAAGAGACACACGGTTCCCTGGGAGCCTCCTGGTGGGCCCCATCCTCCATTCTTTTCTAATTTGTATGATGGGGCTGGGCTTATGAGGAGGAAAGGATGGGAATTAGGTCAAACCCATGGTAACTAAGGACTGGTTCATTTAGGAATTTTTTCCATGGCATAAGCATGGCATGGGGGATGAAAGAGAAGGAGAAGGCCGTGTTTTACCTTCCCGACCTCCTTTTGCAGCTTTGATGGTTTTTGGAAGGGAACTGGAATGTTTACTGTTACACTGGAAGAGTCATTCATTTTTCTTTTTATTCATTCATTCCACACGTACTAAGTGCCAGGGTATCCTTCTGAGTCCATGAGTGGTAGATAGATCCCCGAGTCACTGGGAGCTAGGCGTGGCCATGTGGAATGAAGTTCTCACCTGTGGCAGGTGAGTGGGAGCCACTTCTGCACCCAGACCTTAATACCAATCCTGCAGATGGCGGCGATGCTCTGGGTGACGGTGAAGGACCTCTCGTGAGCAAGAGATTGGCTCCTTTATTCTTACAGCTGCTCTATTGTGGGGCCTCTCGGTCACAGACTTTACTTACATGGATGCTTAACTCATGGAAGCCTGTGCCCTCATGAAGTTTTGGTTCTAGACAGACAAATACCAAAGGTAATCAGGGAAGGCCTCTCTGAGAAGCTGACATTTAGGACGAGACTGAATGAGGATAGTCAGCCAGGCCAAGATCTGGGGGCTCTCGCGGATGGAAAATCAAAGGCAAAGGCAAAAGTTAATTTGGGTGTCTGAGGAATAAAACAGCAATGTGCTGGAGCATCGGGACTTGGCTGAGAGTGGCAGGGGGGAATTGGGAGGAGGCGGTATAAGAGTGAGGGGTCTGGAGGCAGCTGTAAGGGTGACATGAAGCCACCGGAGTGTCCGAAACTGGGTACGGTTGTGTGTCTGTGGAGAGAGAGAAAAAGAACAGCGGATTTGCATATTGAAGATCACCTTTGCCTATGGTAGAGAAAACAGATCTTGGGGGTCAAGAATAGAATGGGGAGCCATGAAGCCAGCATTGAGTGGTTCAGTGATGATGGTGGCTTGGACCAGGATCCTCCATCACAGTGCGGGTGGGAGATAGGACTGGATTAGGATTGTTTTGGAGATAAAGCCAACAGGTCTGGCTGATAGATTGGAAATGGAGGGAGAAGGAGAGTTTCTATCTTGAGCAAATGGGCAGTGGTGGGGTTTTTTGAGTGGGGAAAGACTGGGGAAGAAAATTTTAGGGGGACACCAAAAGACCTATTCTAAAAGTGCTAAGTCTAAGATACTTTCTCACTTTCTCGAGGTGGAAGAGGAGACCCCGGGGCTCAGAGGAGATCATTTTGGGAGTCTTTAGCAAATGGATGGAATTTAAAGTCATAGATCTAGAGGTATCCTCCTAGGGAAAAAGAATAAAGAGAAAAGTGAAGGGGATCTGGGGTTAAAAGTAGGACAGCCTAGCAAACATGCGGTCATTTCTCTTCTAGCCTCTGGGATAAACCCCCTTCAGCATGTCCAGGGGAAGGAGGAAGACCGGGTCCCTATAGGGGATTCCAGCTGGCATCAGGCAATCCCTTTCAGAAGGGGTGCTGGGGCTGGCCTGGGTTGGCTCACAAAAGTTGGCTGTTACATTTTTAGGAAGATGTGTATTCTGACTATTAAATACAGCTATTATTGTGGGAGCTGAGATAGGAGCACGTATACCACAGCAATCAGCAAATTCTGCAAATCAGGGTCTTTAAACAAATTTGAGAGTTCATTTGTCAGCAAACCATGGCTCCCTAACTACTTAGGGAGTTTAGACTTGCCAGAGGAGTGGTACCCCTAGTTGACCTGTGCACACTCCCAGGACCCCCTTTCCCCAGGAGCCAACTCGTGTGGAGCATCCTGTGCAGGACACAGTGGCACAGTCCTATCAACCCCGTGACAGGCAGCCTCAATCCAGCCTAGCTCCATTACATCACCAGCAAATGACAAGTGGCAGCGGGTCTTAGGCAGCCTGGGGAAAGCGAAGGGGCTCTGAGTAGCCAGCTTTTTTTTGGAATTAATTCTTAGAAAGGTAGAAGTCCTCCCCCAAGGACTTAAGGAGTGTCATCTTTCCTCAGGTGCAGAGGTGGTAATACTGAGATGGATTCCTGGCCCAGGCCGGGAAAGCAGAGGGGACGCCATGCTCCTGCATCTCATCATCCTGGTCCCAGGCTTCTGGGCCCAGAGCATCCCACACCCTTTGGAAAGGCACTGAGTCTGGTCTTTATAATTCTTCTCTTTTTCCTCTGCTCAGTGTTGGCATTGTCTTCACCACACCTCTGTCACTGACTCCAAGATGCATTTGCGTGAAGGTGCAAATGGCTTGATTAGTTTATTCAGGAGTATTGACATGCTACGGGGCACTGGAGCATGCGGCCGATCTCCCTGCACGCTCGACTGGGCCGTGGTTACCTTGACTGCCTCCACCAGGAATCGAGTGCTGGTTCGCCTCCGTGCTGGGGGCTCGAGCGATGTGTCATTCCGGCATCTCCCTAATTATGATTTTTCAGAAGATGCAGCTGTCTGGACATAACGGGGCCATCAAAAGTGCACAGAAGGAGCGTAGGGGGAATGGCAGCAGGCACACCCACAGAGGCTGGCCTTGGGCAGGGCTGAGATGGAGCTGTTGCTTTATCGCCTGTGTACCACTGGGGCTGCACATGCGCGTACACACAGAGGCCCCCGGCACGCATTTGCAAAACCCAGGGCTGCTTTTCTGAGTGAGGTTTTCCTTTAGAAACGAGTTTGTGGAATCAGAAAAGTGTTGTCTGTAAGGACTCATCAAAGCCATCAGAGGCAAAAGCTGCATGTTTCCAGGTGAGGAAACTGAGGCCCAGAGAAGTTAAAAGATTTGCTTACCACCATGCAACTAATCCAGGCAGACAGGAGTGCCTGCCTTCCTCACTGCCAATCCTCATAAGCAAGCTTCCAAGTCTAAGGAAAAAAGTTCTCGAACCTTGACTTCCTACTACTTGTGTCTATGCACATGTGCACGTGTGCGTGTGTGCAGGGCTGTTGGCGTTTGATAGTTTGCAGGGAAATTCTCTCCTTGCTTCGTGCCTTCACATCTCTCACAAGACAGGAATTAAAAGGCAGGAGCAGCTGAGCGGTTCCCTCAGGTAAGCAGATCTGTGGAAAAGCGAGGAGCCAGCAGCTGGTTCTCCAAGGGTCGGCTGGACTTCCTTCTCTCAGAAGCATCCGGGCCTGCACGTTCAGCTTCGCCCTGTTCCAATCCTGCATAATCTCTAATGATAGGATTCCGAAAGCATTTTAGCTAATGCAAGATGGAGTGGGCTTCTCTCATCTCCTCCTGAGCATCGGATCTGTGAAACCTACAAGGAGCTTCCCGTGGAAAGTTCACTAATAGGAGAAATAGACAGCAGCCGTGTGCTGGGGAGGGGCGGGGTTCCTGCGAGGTGCTGGCTCCTGGTCATTTCTTGTTATTGTTCTTAAAAAAGGGATAACACTTCGGAGTTGGAGGTTCACCTTTGCTCTTGCGTTTAATTGCTGCAAAGCCATTTATTACCGTGCATTCTTCCCCAGAGGGGACATTATCCTTTACAGCAACCAGGCCTCGCGAAGTGGGGCTCCTCTAACCGCCCCTAGAATGAGCCCCGTCACCAAGGGGTAATTCTGGGTCAGCTCCATCGTCTCGTCTGTTTGGCTCCGGTTCAAGGAGGCCCGCATGAAAGGAAGAAGGGCAGGAACTGGGATTTTTCCCCCTCTTTGAATTTTGCATAAAATTCCCTCCCTGACCACATAATGAGAAAACATCCATCACCTGTCTTTCCCTGGGAATGTCGGATGCCATCCCGAGCCGCCTCGTGGTCGGTCCTGCTCATCTGAACATACGCAGGCAGGGGTTGTGAAATTGCTTTTCCTTCGGAAAAATATGTTCCTTCCCACCTTCCTCAGATGGCTCTCACAAATGAAAGTGCTTTGTCATTTTTAATGCCTGGTGTTCCCTTTTTCCCCTCTGCTTCCAGCCACAACCAGCCAATAAAACCCACAGGTATTTGGATTTTTTTTTTTAAAATACCCTTAATGGCCAGAGAATTGCTGGAATTTTCCAGCATCCCTTTGCAGGTTCTCCTTGAGTTACACAGAAATGGCTGCAAGGGGGAGTTTCTTTCTGTTCCCTGGGCCTTGTGCGGCATTTGGACAGACAGACAGACAGACAGACAGACACAAAGAGACAATGCAGTGGATAGGCTATAGGTAACAGACACCCGCCTTAGAACGATGGTACTAAGCCCCAGCATGTCCCCTTGGCTGGACAGCTCTGAGCATCAAGGGAATTTAATAAATGGGAGAGTGCACTAAAGATTCAAGTTATTATTATTTTTAAAATGTCTCCAGCCTACGATTTGTCATAGACACCTATCATTCTGCTTAGATAATTGGGTAATTGTTCCTCATGCCGGAGGGAACAAGAGTCTGCCTTTGAAACGTCTGTAAGTCTGCGTGGAGGCGGACGCATAGAGAACCCTGTTTAACAGTGTTCTCACTCCATGGAGATCTGTAGATGCCAGAAGACTGACAATATCCTTCCCTGAAAAGCTGCACCCAGCTTTTAATAGGCAAATTGTAGGATGACCTGACTCCAGCATTAGAAAAGTGTCCCCTTCTAGACTATGCATATGGGCGGAATATAGGAGGAGCCAAGGTGGCTCGACACAGTAGATTTGTTGCCTAAAGATTATTTCAAAGCAGAATCCTTCCAAAGTGTGGTCATTTCTCACATCTCTACCTTTACTCAAGACTGGGTTATCATCCATTCTTTGCAATCTTTATTGAGATGCATATTAGTTTTAACTTTTCCTCTCTTTCTTGCTCATATCATCCACTCACACAGTAAGACTTGAGCCAAAATAGTAGAATTATTCAAAGGGAACCCTGTTTGCTTAGGCAAACATGAACATCTCCATGACTATGGAGAATCTTGCTTCTCAAATGAACTGTATGGAAGGACCATCTTTTAGTTGCTGGTGTTAACCTACAATCCTCTGCAGATGGATCCTTTTGAAAGCTAGGTAAAAGATGAATTACTAAAAAAATAAAATGGTGCTTGAATGTTAGAACAATGTAAGGTTACTATAAAAGCTTCTAAACTCTTTGTAAAAATTTTTTTTTTAATGGTACTGGGGATTGAACCCAGGGGTGTTCTACCTCCAAGCTACACCCCAGCCCTATTTTATTTTTTATTTCAAAATAGGGTCTCACTAAGTTGCTGAGGGCCTTGCTAAGTTGGTCTCGAACCTGCAATCCTCCTGTCTCAGCCTTCCGAGTACTGGAATTACAGGCGTGCTCCATCATGTCCGGCTAAAAGCTTACTATACTTACTCCAAGTTTCTATACGTAACTTGTTGAGGACCTCCAGCAAATAGTTCATAGTTCAGGAAGGGCCTGCACACCACACTTTGTGCAGCACTGAGAGAGAGGCGATTGTCTTATTCTCTTATCGTTGCTCAAATTCCAACTGTGTAACTTCCCACCACTTAACTTTGTAAGCATTTGTAAATCTGACCTTTTACTAGTTTGATTCAAGCAGGGATAGGTCTTTATACAAAACCTCTAGACTAAGTAATCAAGTGATTACTGCAAGATGGAGCGTGGTTAATACCAGTATGAATTACACCAGACAGTATCCAGGAATCTCTCAGGGATGTACCCTAAGGTATAGCAGAGGGAGGGAAGGGCTTGGGGTTGGCTGTCCTATAAAAAAACATGAAAGTGATTCTAAGCCTGTATTCTGAGATAGCAGATTAAAGGGCTAAAGAGACAGCTAAAACCAGACTGGACCAAAGAAGAGAAAATCAGTGAAGGCTATGAGCAGAGAGTATACACAAGAGTGTGCATGTACACCCAATGTGTGTGTATGTGAGCATGTGTGTGCGTGTGTGTGTGTGTGCGTATGTGTGTGTGTGTGTGCGTGCGTGTGTGTGTGCGTGTGTATGTGTGTGTGTGTGCGCGCGCACACACACACGTGCATGGGTACACAGTCCGCCTGGTGGGCAGGCTGATTGGCGCTGAGTAAGGAGGGGTTGAAAAAGGTTGAGGGAGCATTTTCAGAAAGGGGGTCCAATTTATATCCGTGGCTGTAATTGGTTTGTTTGTGTGGCGCGGGGAGAAGGGGCAGTGGGGGACGTGATGGAGTGAAACACGGAGGGCTGCGATTCCCCTGCCTGATGAGTTGGAGAGAAGTTGTTAGTAACCAAGACGGTCCCGCAGGGGTTCATTAAGTGACTGGCCCTCCACCATATCCTGTCATTTCCAACCTGAATGCATCAACATTAGCCCGCTTGGCCGTGTGCGATTGTGTGTGTCTGGCAGGGTGTACGGAGGCACAGGCGCACCCGCATGCTGGGTGTGTGTTGTTTGTGCCTTTTCTTAAGGATGTGGTTAAGTTTTCCGTGGGAATGAGAATCATGAAGGCCCCATGCAATTATATAAAAAAGGCAAAAAGCGAAAGGTGCTTTCTTATTGGAAACACAAATTTGCTTTGACACTTAAAAAGTACCGTGGAGTCGAACAATAGGGAAACCAAGAAAGGACCTGGACTGGGCGGGCGGGAGGTGGCGAGAACTCAAAAGGAACCAGTGTGAACACATCCACAGGGCAGCTTCTTAACCCGCCCCTGAAAGGGATCGCCGTCTTCAGACTGTGAGGCCCGTCAGCCCCTGGGAAGGGGGGCCCAGGACCAGAGTTACAGGAGAGAACGAGGAAGCAAAGAGGAGGGAGGGAGGAAGGCCGAGTCAGCCAAGGGGGCAGAGCGCCACAGATGTCTTGGAGCGGGTGGCCTTAGAGTCACCGAGGCTATGGCGTTGCATCTCAGGATGTTCCTTTGCAGGCAAAGGTGGAAGAAAAACTCCTGTAAGGAGTTTAAGATTAGGAGTCTCTTTGGGAATCCTACAAATTCAGATCTTAGAAAAGCACCAAGAAAAAAAAAGTGCTTCGTGCCCCCAGTAGGGATGTTAAGGATTCGGGTAACAAAGTGCTCAGCCTGTCATGGGTAGCCAAGAATCAGTTTCAAGGGCTGGGGAAAAACTAATGCTATTAAAGGGAACTCCCCTGCCACCCACACACACCCCAGCTAGAGGCTGACAAGGCCAGGCTGTAGCCTCAGGGCAGAGGATCCCCCTTTGGGTGTAGATGAGGACTTGACTGCAACCCGCATCTTGTGGTTTGTAATGGTTTCCTGGAACTAACAATCCAAATGGAAGACTTACAAGACGTGAAAGTGGTCACCCTTTGGTTCTCCCCTCCTCTCTAAAAGGCGCGTGTGTGCTGTATCTGCTGCAGAGGAAAAACTCTTGATGATCTCCTGGGATGAATCTCGGCTCAAAAGTTCATACTGTGGGTCTGAATCCTCCATCATTAGCAGAAGGATCCACAGAGAAACTATTAAATCACATTACCTATGTGTTCGCCGGTACGTGAGGACGGGCAGAGCTAATTGCAATGATCGTTATTATTAATAGACGCCATCCGTTGAGTGCATATCATCTCATTTTGACCATCATCGCAAGTATGTAAGAAAGTAAGGTAGGTATTGTTATTATCTCTGGTTTATCCAGAAGGAGCCTAAGTCTCTGAGTCCAGGATGCCCCACCGAGCACAGACCATCCGTGTCCCCAGCCATGCGCTTAGCCACTCACTCTTCTCCTCCAAGTCCTACCCGTTCCCATTTCCTAAGCGTTTTCCAGGTGCGAGGCCCATTCTAAGCACTTTACATACATTATCTAATTATCTCATTTGGTCCACAGAGCCACAAATCAAGGTAAGCCGGCTGTCCACCTCCCAGCACTTATGAGCTCCCGGTTCCCACGGAGTCGCATCATCCTCAGACCATGTGAAATGGTCCAGGGTGGCAGAGAAATCACTGCTGGGCATGAACGTGGCCATTACAGATGGCTGTGATGGGCCCTGGGGCTGTTATTCTTCAAGTCTGATATGAGCCTCCAGATAACTCGGGAGGGAACCTTTTAACCCTCGTCATTACCACCAGCCACGCCGTTCTCAGCATCAGTGACCGAAGCCAGACAGGAAACAAGGAAAGACGTTCTGAGCCATGGTCATTTTGCAACAAACAGAAGGCACATGGAGCCTTCCCAAATTTTGTTCCATGTCAGGGGCCAGAATTAAAATGAAGAAGGCCAATGTTTCCATGCAAATAATCAGTTTTACCATATTTACTGGAAGGCCGATGCTTGGCTGTACTACTTTACACAGCTAAAAATCCTGCATGATTTAAAAAAGTAATAAAGCAACAGAAAATGACAAAAGAAGGCCAGGGTCCTCTTCAAACAGAACCCCGTTCTAATGAGGGGATTTTGGAGTTGTTTATGCAGCGTGTCGCTTTATCTGTACAAAGCAAAGAATCTCTCCAGGTACTTCCGGTGGATTGATCTCATCAAGCCGCGGATTTATTAAAAAGAAATATAGATAGAGGGAAACAGACCACTGTAATTATACATTAGTATTTTCTTTTTAAGAAATAAAAACTGACTCCAAGTTTTCTAGTCATTGAAATGGGCCCCGCACATCATGCTATGTGATGTAATGACAGCTTTAGACTAGGCATGCTTTTGATGCATTATTAACCATAAAAAAGACATTAAATACCAGGCTTGAATGCCATGGGGATGCATATTTCACTAGGAATTATTTTTCAATGTATGCTTAAAGTTTATTTTGGTAAACAGATGACTGCAGGCTGTCAGAGCCAGAGTAAGATTTATGTTCATTTGGAATCTTCTTGAAAGGAGAGGAAATGTCTGGGACCTGTGGAACACCCAGAGCAAAATGTAAATCTTTCCTTGGCTCCGGGGAAGGTCGGAGAGAGAGTGCCACATGAACAGTTCCTCCCAGGGATGCGGTTTCCAAGAGGCAGCTGGTGCAGATGCCCCCCCGGGGCACAGTCCCGGGGAGAGGGGTGAAGGACACGCATTCTATTGTCTCTAGGAGGAGGTGGCAGAGAAGAAACATCTGGACGGGGAAGCTGGCCTCGGGATGCCCCAGCAGCTGCCTTGTCTAGTGTCGGCTGTAAAGAGCACCCTGGAGTAATTCCTCCACTTCAGTTAGCCCCAGAGAGGCACCGAGAGCCACTGCTCTCAGCGCTGGCGCATTCCTAGTGATTCTGGTTTTGGACATGGAGCTGATAGACCGGGTGGGTTCTCTGATCCTTGGTAAATGATGAAGGCATCATTCTGTCCATGTGTGAAGCCCTTCTGTGAGGCCTCTGCAGCCAGGGGAGGTATCCCAGAACTGCAATCGAGGAAGGATCCATTGGTTCCTTGCTGGACCTGAAGGTAATTTCAGATGATAACAGGTAATGGTGTCCCCCTTGAGGGCCTGCTACTGCTACTGCCTTCTGACTATTCGATCCTGAAGAAAACTCATCCATTATGTTAAGTGAGATTAGCCAATCACAAAAAAAGAAGGGACATATGTTTTCACTAATATGCGCAACCTAGGGAGTAGTGGGGACACAAAAGGGACTCCAATGACAACAGAGAACCCTCAGTGGTGCAAGGGAAGGGGTACAAGGGAAGAGGAAGGGCAAGAAAGAAGTGAATTCATGGAATTACTATCATAAACAATGTGTACATATGAGATTATACCAACACCATTCTCAGTGCTACATGTGGGAGGGAGGCGGGGGGAGGGACAGCAAGAGCTGTGTGCATGTATGTTAAACCAAACTGATACTCATTGTGATGTGAGACTACTACAATGCACCAATAAAAACATATTAAAAATAAAAATAAAAAAGAATACAATATATTTTTTAAAAAATTAAAAAAAAAGAAAACTCATCCTCAGGACTCAGCCATGTGGGCACTCTGATCGCTTAATACAGCTGCTCCAGGCTCATACCTTCCTTTACCACTTGTTACATAGATACTTAACCACAGATATGGAGCCGGATGGGCACGTCTAACCCATATGCATCTGTAAAATACTTTCCTGCTCATATCTGGCCTGTACCTGAAAAACCTCCCAGAGCCCAGCGGACATTATTGCAACTTGCAGGCCGGAGGGTGGTCTTTATCAGGTCAATGATCCATGATTTGCACTAACAGGATATTAGTGGCGTGAAGAATGCCTGAAAAATAGCAGAGGACGCTTGGGAATGTATTTTCTTTTTTGCAGCCTTATCTTCTTGAGCTTTTGTTGAGACTGGTTTATATTCTCTGGCGACATTCCAGTTCCTGAGTATGGCACCAAATTAGCCTATGCATTTGTGTCTCAGTTTCTTAGAGTAATAATTAATTGGATCAGGGTTTCGGTGATGCCTCCTCCAAGGGTGGCTGATTCTGTAGTAGCAGCCCTCGACAGAGGGTGATTTTTGTCCTGCAGGGCATATTTAGCAATATTTAGAGATAGTTTTGGTTATTACAACTCAGGGGGTGGGGGGTGCTACCAGTATCCAGTGGGTAGAGGCCAGGGATGCTGCAAAATATCCTACACGCAGAGGACAGCCTTCTACCACAAAGAATGCTCTTGCTCCAAATGTCAGCTGTGCAGGGTTAGAAGGCCTGCTCCGAGGGATCGCAAAGGTGGCCATTATGCTTCAAGGCTAGAAACAGCTGTGCAGCTGTGTAGCATCCAACACTGAGAACGAGACAGGAGCCGGAATGCTCGATTGGGGATGAATGGCGATTCTGTCTTGTGTCCTTTGTTAAATGGCCAGTGGTATCATGACGTCATCACTAGTCTGATCCCCTGCAGAGCTTGCCAGAGGACATAGCTGCAGTCCAGCTATGTGTGGTTGTCCTCATTCTATGCTCCATGAAATGGAGACAACGGTCCAGTTCAATGATCTACCAGGGGCCACTGCAGGGGTGGCAGGGTCGGGGAGAGACCTCCGGCCCTCCACCTTCCGTCCCTCACCTGTCAATCTGGAGGCAGAACCCAGAGATCACACCGAAGACATGCGCTCCCTCCCTCCCTTCCTCTCTCGTATATAGAGATAGAGCAAAATGCAGGTTAAGTTGCCTTTAATCTTTAATTCATACACGAGGACATGCTGCACCGAGTGAAATAAAGAGTAAACTCCAGAGGCGGCAAGTTCTGTAGGTTTGGCCAGATCTTCCTTTTCAAAGACAGACAGCCTGGGGAATCGTGAGGATGGCCCTCCATTGCCCTCTTAGATTCTTTTTATGGCAAAAATGCTAGCTTTTATCAATTCCTACCCCAGCCTCGGATTCCCACAGGCTGGGGGAAAGCAAATAGCAGATGAAGGGGGTGCACCCCTCCTTGCTCGTGATGGACACAGGAGACCTGGGCCCCTGGAGAGGCGGCCGAAGGGTGGGAGTCGTGAAGGTGGTGAGGGCTCAGGTGACGGAGGCGAGCAGCTGTGGTTGCCAGAAGCCCGAGGAGCTGCTGCTTCTGCTCAGGTGGAGGGACTGGGTGTGGGTCCTAAGTGGATGGTTGTTCATTCCAAGTCCTCATATACATTTCTGCATTAAATGATATCACAGTGGATAGAGAGACAGAGAAGTCTATTGTTGTGTCACCATAAAAATAGATGGATGGAGAAAATGATCGTAAAGCAGAATTGACCAGAGAGGGTGAACGCAGGCAGAAGGAATCAGGCAAGATGAGCCTGAGTCCCTGACAGGACCTTGGGGTCTGAAGCCAACCAAGCGACAGAAAAAAAAGAGTTTGGGCGCCAATAACTAAGCGGCAGCAGACACAGCTGGGACTGGTTTCTCCTTGACACATCCACCCTTCCTTGTCATCCCCAGTGCAGTCTTGCCAAGAAATAAGGGTAACTGGGAATCCCGGCAGCTGGAATCACTGCGGGTGAACATGTGGCAGACATGGCCCGGGAGCCTCTGGGCTGGGAACACTCCTTTGGGAATGACAGGAGCGAGCGCAAATGGAGCGGGACTTTGGAAATCTGGTTTCCAACCAGCTGAACTTGGGACCTTTTTGGCTTGAAGTCAGGGCAGCTGTAGCCTTGACATTTCCCTGGGGTGGCCCAGAGAGTCAGGTCTTTGGTCTGGCTGCTGCTGTGTGCCTCCTGGTCCTCTGGTCACAGCCCAGCTGAGACAAACAGAGTTGTTCTCATCCTGCCAGACTGGATCAAGCTTTATAGACACTAGATCTAGAGATTTAAAAAAAGGGGGGTTGGTGCTCTCCCCATTCATTTCAACACATGCAAGAGATTCTTATTGCGAGCAGCTCTTTCTCTGCCTTCAAAGCAGGGATGCATTCACTTGGGCAAGGCTAACCAAGGCGCAATGGAAATGTTCATTTGTCCACTAGTTGAGCGTGCCACCCAGACTGAGTAGCTTACTTGTTATAAAACCAGCTCTTAGTACCTTTTGGTCTTTAGCACCAAGCTAAGCACTGTAGGCAGCAGGAAAGAAGAACATGCCCCACTCCTTGAAAGCTGTCGTTCCCTAGAGACCCCAATGACACATCCACGGAGAAGGTGTCCCGCGGCTGAATCATCAACCCTGGGTATGCCCAGAGACGTAACAAGGAGAAATAGTTAGATTTGGACTGGGAACAGCCATGCTCTGGGTTAATAAGAAACCTCTTCCCTCCCTCCCTCCCTCCCTCCCTCCCTCCCTCCCTCCCTCCCCCTCTTTTTCTCTCTCTCTCTTTCTTTCTTTCTTTCTTTCTTTCTTTCTTTCTTTCTTTCTTTCTTTTTTCTTTCAAGTGGTAATGAGGATTAAACATAGGGGCATTCTACCTCTGAGCTATATCCCCAGCCCTTTTTATTTTGAAACAGGGTCTCGCTAAATTGCTGAGGGTCTTACTAAGTTGCCGAGGCTGTCTTCAAACCTGCAATCCTCCTGTCTCAGCCTCCCAAGTACTCAGATTACAGGTGTGTACCACCACGCCACCCTGGTAAGGAATCATTCTTAGGGAGCATACTTGCGCATCGCATTTTAAGAATTATCTCCAGATGGTAGCAAGGGCACAAGAGGGTGCAGCCTCATCTCCTGCACCTAGACCAGTGTGATCTCAAGGGACAACAGCTGGAGGAAAGACCCAACAAGAGAGGCTACATCTGCTGATGATGCTAAAGAAACCACTCAGAACGCAGACTCACTGTGGTTATCAGCCACTGCGATGGCTGCTGAGCTGTGCACAAGTGTGATTCTATCATATTCCTAGAATAACCCGTGGAGTGAGTATATCCTTGATGATGTGGAAACTGGAGAACGAGGTGGAAGTGACATGCCCAGGCTCACAGTGGCAGCTCTGGAACTGGAACTCAGCACCTACATGTAAGATGCCATGCTCCGGATCTCCAGTTGTCCACAGAGATGTAGCGCAGAGCTCTGGTACATTCCATGCTCATGGCCTCTCTCTTTGATAGAGCTGCGGGTAGCATTGGGGACTCCAGAATACATCAGTGGTGGCCACCAGCCGAGCAGCTTCATGCTGGTGGGTGAACAGACCACAGCCAGAGACCTCTCAGGTGCCGGGACTCTGCTGGGTTGATCTTAGCAGCTACTGTAGAGAGACTGAGAATTTTAAAGTCAGAGTCCTGAGATAAAGAATTTGCAGACGATAGAAATGGCTGCATGTTGGGGCTGACTTCAGAAATGCTGACACGAACAGGGTGTGTTGGCATATGCCTGTAATCCCAGTGCTTGGGAGGCTGAGATAGAAGGATCGCAGGTTCGCAGCCAGCCTCAGCAACTTAGTGAGACCCTGTTTCAAAATAAATGAAAAAAGAAAAGAAAATAGGGTTGGGGTTGTAGATCAGAGATAGAATTGCCCCTGGGTTGAATCTCAAGCACCACACAAAACAATAAATAAATAAAAAGCAAAGAAATGCTGATGTGAGTTTCTGTCCAGAAGTCTGTCATTGACTGAAAATTTCTCTCAGTTTTCAAAGTTATTTTACCCTCGGCTTTGGGGGTATTTAATTCAGTAATTGAATATAATAGAAGATTGGTGCATTATCATTAAAATTTTATCAGAAATTGGCATTTTTCCATTGAAATATGTGCATAAGTGAGTCCCCAAAGTGTGATTTTTTTTCAGGTATTGTTGGACATAAATCTTTATCTGCAGGAATACATCTCTAAAATTTCCATATCCCTCACATGGGAATATATGATTCTATCTACAAAAGTTCTATTGATAATTCTTTTTTTTTTGGTTCAGGACCATATTAAGTGAAATAAGATCACATACAGCAAAAATGTCATGGGTGGGACTCTATAATATGTGTGTGTGCGCGTGCATGCGTGCACACACTTGCCCTACATAATGTTTCAAAAATTCTAAATTAACTGTCAACATATAAAACCCAGGCAATAATAACAATAAAATGAAAACTGATGGGTTCTCTTAAAAGAAATTGGAGTATTTTGAACATGGCGGAACATTTGACTGAAGGTCAAGACGGGCCACTCCCTTTACCTGGGACACGCACTGTGTGGGTTGCCACAGCCCCCAACCTTCTTACTCTTGTTCTGCATCATGGATTTCCGTGGCCCCTCTACCATCCTGGGTCTGTGGCCTCTGTCTATACCATAGGAGGTGTCTCCACGTGTTGAAATCCGTGTGTCCTTGGTTTCTTTGTGGATGCATTTAGTTTCTACTGTGGTTAAAACTAAACAAAGGACAACTGAACGCCTCCAAGACAGGTACAAGCAGGCAGCCTCCTGAAGGCTTTGGATAGGAATAAGTATCAGAGAATGAGCTCATCCTCCAAAGAGCTACGCGCTTGGCTCCCACCGTCCCCGCTACCAGGGCGGCCGTAGCAGAGGGGACACCCTGCGCAGTTCTTGATGGCCCCGTGCTCCCTCTGCTCTCCTCCTTCCTGCTCACGGTAGCGATTCCCCTCCCCTCTCCCTCCATCCAGCACTGCTGCTGGAGACAGCCAGCGCCCCTCATCCCCTTCCATCCCCCTTGTACTTTGCCTCAGGGCAAGGTCTGTAGTGTTAAGACTGGCGATGGCCTGAGAGGAGAGGCCTGTGGACCCCTGGGGCTGCTATTAGTGTCGGACTTTAGACACATTACAAGTTAAATAGGCTTTTGTGGGCTGGCTGGGAGACACGCCACCAAGCAGAATCCCATTTCTAAGGGAAAATTTAACCTGGGTTCCAAATAATGCACTTGAAATGAACTCGTGCAACCTGTGGTCCGTAAATGAATTTGGGGCTTCTTAATTCTGGGAGATAATTGGGCTTTCCCCTTTGGAACGTGGGTCTTCTTTGAGCAGGACCTGTGTCTGTCTCTCTGTGCTCCACTTAGCTGCTCTCATTTTTGGATCTGAACGAGAATGTGCGACTCGCCAGCGATTCGTTGAGCACCAACTCTGTGCAAAGTGATGGGGAAGAAGAGGAGGCATGTCCCTGCAGGAGTTTGCAGCTCAGTGTGTGTGGGGGACAAGGTAAGAAAGAGGCAAACCAATGGAAAACTATGCACTTATGAAAAATATCAGAGCACGCCATGGAGATCCAGAAAATAGCATGACTTGAGAGAGATTCTCACAAAGCAGGTGAGAATTGAAATGAAAGTAAAAAAAATAATTGAGAGCTCAAGAAGCCTTCCACCGATGACATGGGGTTTCCTGCATTCCAGACAGAGAAAATGACCCGAGTAAGACCCTGGTAGTGAGACAGGTCAAGTGGGCTCAGGGAACGGGGTTAGACTGCTTTGGGTACAGTGGGGCCCACACATGAGGAAATGAGGCTGGAAGACTTGTGTCGGGACCACATTGGAGGAGGCCCTGGGTACCACGTGGCAGGATGTGCCTCTCGGGTGTGTCACCACCCCGGCACGGGTGGGCTGGAGAGCGCTGAGGCCAGATGTGGGAAGACCAGGGAAGAAGCCACTGCGAGTGGCAGAAGGTGATGAGCACCTTTGTGGGCTCAGAGGTGGCAGCAGAAAGGACAAGAGTTACATGAGAAAGATGTGTGGTTTGGGGAAATCTCTCAAGAACTGTTGCATATTGGTGTCGATGGGTGAATGCTTATGTCATTTATCTAACAATAGCATTCTGATGTAGCCATCCATCCATCCATCCATCCATCCATCCATCCATCCATCCATCTATCCAATGAGTATTTGCACTTATAGGGGCATTTTTTTCTTTTTAGTATTAAAGATTAGACCCAGGGGCATTCTACCACTGAGCTACACCCTCAACCCTACTTTATTTTTTATTTTGAGACAGGGTCTCACTAGGTTACTGAGGGTCTCACTAAGTTGCTGAAGTTGGCCTCTAACCTGCAATCCTTCTGTCTCAGCCTCCAAAGTACTGGGATTACAGGTATGCGCCACCATGCATGGCTGAATTTTTTTGTATTAACATTTGATTTCAAAAAATTTCCTCCACACCAGTAACTGGCTTAAGGTCAAAGACAGGTAACTGAACATTCTAGGATGATTTAACTCAGTAAAATCCTCTGTATATTACAAATGATGTTTTTCAAGCTGTGTTCATTTGATCGTTCGTATGAAAGAATTCCAAGAAGAAGAAGAAGTAAAAAATATATATATATAGTAGTCAAATGTTTTATGGATCTCTTGGTGAGTCCCAACACTCATTCAAATCATCAAAGGCTCTGATAGGTCTTACAGTTCAAAACAACAGCAAAACACCTGCCTAGCCTTTCAGAGTTCAAATTTTGACCATAGAACTTTTCTATTGAATAACATCTACTAATTTTCCAAGAAATGTATTTTGAAAAATATTATTACAAATTATTCTTTAAATATAAGGTCTAGGGCTTCCAGTGCAGTTACTTCTGCTAGGTCACCTTCCACTTCCCACCATTACCTCAAAAATGTAAATAAAAGGAGCCAGGCACAATGACACACACCTGTAATTTCAGGACTTGGGAGGCTGAGACAGGAGGACCAGTTTTGAGACCAACTTCAGCAACTTAGCAAGACCCTCAGCAATTTAGTGAGACCCTGTTTCAAAATAAAAGACAAAAAGGGCTGGGGGTGTAGCTCAGGGGTAGAATGCCCTTGGATTCAATCCCCCAGCACCATATACACATACACATGCATGCACGCATGCACACACACACACGCACACACACACACACACACACACACACACAGAAAAATAAAATAAAATAAAAGGGACCGTAACTTGGTGTGCCCCACATTGGGATCATTTCTATTATCAAGCACTGACTCATGCATTGGAGATTTATTGAGAACCTACTACATGCCAGGCACTGTGTGTGGCGTTAGGGATCCAGCAGTAACTTAAAAGAGAGAGACACATGTCCCTGTCTATGGGGAACTAAAGTCACAGTTGAATCAATAGCATAGGACCCCCACTACGATTAGTGACAAGTTTGCTGCTCAGTCTCCTACCCTCACTTACTTCTCTGTGATTTTCCAAATTATATACACGGAAAGCAGTTTTATTACAGGAAAATTTCAAAAGTTCCTTATTAAAAAGAGTAATTAAGAGGTAGGATTCCAAATGAGGACATTTATGAACTGGCGGATCCGAGTTGGGAAAGGCATTCAAATTAATTCAAATAAAACAGGCTGGAGAGTCTTGGGGGTTCCTCTTCTCCGGAATCCTTTCTCTTTAACAGAGAACGCCCCTCCTCTGAGCAACTCCTGGACGTCTGTCCTTCGCAATTCAGCATTCCCAGTTAACTCCTGGGAGCCAACCCTCCCTTTTATGGTCACAAATATTTCTCTCTCTTTTCTGTTTTTTTTTTTAATGATGCCTGATGTTCTCAAATTACCTAGCAAGACAAAGTCATTGGTAATTTCTAATTGTATACTTAACAACAAAAATGGGCTCTCGCTTTGCGAATCAGTAGAAACAAGTCTTTGCTTAGAAGGGATTAAAAGAAATTTCTTGGTCTTTCTGCCTGGATGTTTTGTGAGCTTTCTATAGAGAATAAAAGTGAAAGAGCAGCTCGTAAACTATCCTGTTAAAAACTATATTTTACATGCAGTGTAATTCTGCCACCATTAAGCCTTAAATGGCTAGTAAGCCTGATGCAAAGTAATGAGAGACTGTGGAAACACACACTGTGGCTCCTTCAATCTGAGGAGGAAAAGGCTGATTCATCTGTTTCCTGAGCCAAGCAAAGACAAAAGACCTGGTCCCAAGTGGGGCTGCCTCCTCCCCAACCTGCGAACCCCCTCCGCTGTGCTCTGCAGTGTGGAAAGTGTTATTAATGCGGGCATCACCCGTGCTTGTAAAAGATTCATGGGCCATTTCCTCCCCTCTCCCAGTTCCCCTGTCTGCACTAGGCCTGCCCTGTGTTCCCTCCTCTCACTCTTGGGTGGCTGGGTGGCACCGGCTACAGGTTCCATCATGACCCCATCTCCTGTCATAGAGTCACAGAATTCAGAGTTGGAGGAGACTGGCTCAGGGTGTAGCCAGACCATTGGAGGGACATTCTATACAGTAATGCACCAGTACTTTTTAAAGTGTCCAGATAGTGTGCTTGCCTAGCTACGTGTGAGGCCCCAGGTTTGAGCTCCAGCACCACAACAGAACAAAATAAGAAAATAACACACAGCAATAAATAAATAAATAACCTTGGAGTTCAAATAAAAACAGCAATTGGTTGAAAGTCACATAGTTGAACCCAGGCTAGAATTCTCAGAGGCTCTTCATCCCTGTGACTTTTTTCTCCCTCTCCTTCCCATTTTTTTGGGGGGTATTGGAGATTGAACCCAGGGGCCATTCTACCTCTGGGCTACACACCTAGTCCTTTCTATTTTTCATTTTGAAACAGGGTCTCACTAAGTTGCTGAGTGTCTCGCTAAGACACCGAGGCTGGCTTCAAACCTGCAATCCTCCTGTTTCAGCCTCCCAAGTATTTCAGGCATGCACCACTATGCCTGGCTCTTTCCTTCCCATTTAAAAATAATATATAGCTGGGTGTGGTGGCACACGCTTGCAATCCCAGTACTTTGGGAGGCGGAGACCGGAGGATCCGGGTTCACGGCCAGCCTCAGCTCTCTCTCTCTCTCTCCCTCCCTGTCTCTCTCTCTCTCTCTCTCTCTCTCTCTCTCTCCCTAGTGAGGCCCTCTGCAACTTCGTGAGACCCGGTTTCAAAATAAAGTATATAAAAATACGGCCGGGGGTATAGCGCGGAGGTAGAACGCCCCTGGGTTCAATCCCCAGTACCACACACAAAAAAATATTATATATATGGAATTCTTTTTAGGGACTAGAGTGTGGGGCTGGGCAAAAATCCTACACGGTGAGAATACGAATTACTACGAGAGTCAGGCCAAAGGTCATGGGAATTCCAATGACTGTGTACAGAGGATGAGGGGACTCCAGAGTTCCTGTGAGGACTCAGCAGTAATAACTGCTGCCTACGAGACCACTGCTGCTGGGGATGTCAAATTTGGCAGACTCAAGTTTGAAGAGACATAGGATATTAGCATCATCTCTGAGTGTCTCTCCCCTAACATATTTATCAACAACAAAGGGAAAAAGAGTAACTTTTTTTTTGCAGTACCGGGGATTGAACGCAGGGGCGTTCTACCTCCACACTACACCCCTGGCCCTATTTTTTATATTTTATTTTGAAACCGGGTCTCACGAAGTTGCGGAGGGCCTCACTAAGGAGAGAGAGAGAGAGAGAGAGAGAGA